>BPTQ01000002.1:71073446-71203759 GCA_019973895.1 Chrysanthemum seticuspe
GAATTAACTACGGTTGCTTAAACTTTGCCGAAATTCACTTTTAAACTACATTTTGGACAAAATCACCATACTTAACCTATATTTTTCCCTATGAACGAGACCTCTAGGATAAAAACTTAAATGCCAAAACTTTGAGATTATGATACAAGCTTTCCAAAACCGTTGAGTTCGTTTCCTAACGTTCGACGTACACCATTTTACGACTAGCTTTTCGAGGCCATTTTAGTCACTTTCATGAAATTTCCAACGACATTATTTTACGACGAAAAGTTATAATTTCACAATAAATCATTAAGAAACTATTGTAGGATGACATTTTGACGTAAATACTTGCAAAGTAATTTAAGAATGGTCAAGACGTCAAAAGAGTATTTTTCGACAAAGAGTATTATTTTCAAAACTCACAAGTGGTATAAATATTATCCGAATTGCATGCATAACATTACATCATGACTTATTACATATCATATCATTCATAATAGGTCAGTTTCGAGATTCACGCTACATTTCAGTGTATCCACTTTTGTCATCATAATCATTGCAACAGGTGAGTTTTCATAGCCCCGATTTATTCAAGTTTTTACTTTATTTCAAACCTACGGGGGAGAATACATTGCACACCATTTTTATTACGCTACCAAGTATGTCAAATTCATTATATTGCTTAAGTTACCTCATTGCCAGTTAAATGTCCCCATTTCATAAGCATGAACCGTTAATTTCCTAGAAGCGTGGGTGAGTGGATAGATCTATCGAGGGTGACACCTCCATCCGGGTTGGTGGATCCCAACTAGTCATACGGATGCATTTCATTTCATAAACATTATTTGAGTTGTTTGGCAAGACACTCTGTTGGGGCGAACATCAGTCAGAGCTTCGGTGTCATGTGCTTAAGCAATTGTAACATCATTTTGTGACATCATTGTCACACATAATTTATACTTGTGGTAGTCGTATTAACATTTACATAAACTCTATGAACTCACTCAACCTTTGTGTTGACACTTTTAGCAATGTATTTTCAAGTATCTAAGGCATTCACTTCATGGCATGCATGTGGACATATCATAGAGTCGCGGTGACGACGCGTCTCACATGGGATTTATACACTTTAAAAACATCGTTTGACTTGTACCAAACTTACTTTCCGCACATAGTAACTGTCATTTGGGACCTATCTTTGTAACTCTGAATGTTTTATTAACTCAAGCGATGTATTTTCCAAACGACACTTTAGGTCGTTCAATATAACTGTGATTGTGATGCTATGACAGTCAATCCCCAGGAATTCCATTCCGCTGCAAAACAGGTAATTTGGGGGTGTGACAGTTCATCACTTGCTAGTTTTGTGGAATTGATTCTTGTTCGGCTAAAATCAAAAAGATACGCATACTTTATGCGTATGTTATTTAATTATTTATTATACGTTCGTATACGCTTCCGCATGTTTCTTTAATGTTTTATCTGTTTTATATATGATAGTCATGTTATATAATTCCGACACTTACTTCATTATTCTCTTAGAGAACAATCAATCCTTCGGGTTTACCTTTACTCACTTTAACCGTTAGGTACATTAATAGGGGTTGTAAAATTTGCTTTGCAATTCACACATCATAAACCAAAAAATCGAAACAGATTGAAAAACCGATGTCTTGGTTTTTCAGTTTTTGTATTTTAAATGCGTAGTTAATGGTTCGGTTTGGTTAACATAAAAACTAGAACAAAGAAAAAGTGAACCAACGAAATACATGGAATAAAAAACCGTATCGAACATGAACTGAAAACCGAACCTAGATACAATCGTGGAAAGACCAAACCTCGATATATCAAACAGAAACCTAAAAACGAACCTGCATTCAACCAAACCGAACGATTTCTTAGAATCATAAATCAAACATTTTCGAATTGGTTATGATTTTAGCCAAAAAACCACGTCAAAACAAACCATATGTGTTATTTGATTTCGTTCCACGTTCCTATTAATTGCATTGTCACTGGATCATTTATTTATTGCATCCTAGACATGTGATTTCTCGATCTTTACTGAAGGATCAGTTGACAATAATATATTTTTTTGTTTTCTTCATAAAAATATATTTCAACACTGGACATCTAATTCAATGCTAAAATTACTTTTCTAAATAAGCTTGCTGTCCATAAATCTGAACATTTATTGTTTCAATTGATTTTAAATTATGTTACATTGTTTCCATGATGAAGAAAGAAAGAATGTATAAAAGAAGAAACAAAAAAGTTTAAAATTAATTTGTGTTTTTTGAGTTGACACTTGACAATAAAGAGGGTGAAAAAAGTATTTGTGTTCTTATAATGTAGAGAAAAGGAAAATGTTGATCAATTTCATGAGTTAAAGTTTAGAAAATAAGAATATTTTTTTTATTTGACATGTTATAGTTTTGTTTACTTTTAGTCCCCCATTATTTTTGGGGAGGAATGTTTGTTAAATTTTCTCATCATTTTTATCATTTTCCTTTCTTTTATCTGCTTATAAAAACCGGAAAACACATATTCTTCCAAGTCACCTTTCAGATTTTTTTCTTTTATCTCTAAAACTAAACTCATGACACATCATTAGGAGTTAAGATAGCTTTTGGTTGCTATTTTAGAACTACTCGCACACAGTTTATAGTTGAGGTGATTTAGTAGCCTAGTAGGTATGATGTGTGAAATAGATAAGGACAATCTTGTTTTTTCTAGTTCACCATTCTAATTAGTAATTACTAGAAGCGTACCCGCGCAATATGGCGGCGGGTACCCGATAACTATTTTGTAAAAATATATCAAAATGGATTTGAATTAAAGAGCACAAAATTTTAAAAACTATGGTGAAATTAGATCATAAAAAAATTAAACGGATTAAATGATATTTAAATTTAAAAATAAAGGTGATTAATTAGTTAGGAAGTGACATGTGTCACCCCATTATTGGAGCTCTTTATTTTAGTTTGTTAGAGCTCATCAATTTTTGTTATTTTTTAGTTAGAGAAGTGACACATGTCACTCAATGATTTGAGCTCCTTATCTTATTTTTTTTAATTCTTTCCATAATAAGCAAGTAAAAATGTCTGAATTTTTAAGCATTTTAATTTTAGAAGACCTAAATGCATTATAAAGTAGTATAGATATTTATCGTTAATGCTCTAACTCCGTCTCATATAGTCACTTGAATTTTCCAAATGTCATCATTATATAGTCAATAGCGTGCATAAATGTTAAAAAAACTTATAAGGTAGATTTAGTTAGACTACGGCAATGCTACTTCACCTTACACCTCATCGCTACATCAATTTTCTCTTTTCTTTCACACCCTATCACTTTTCACTCTCATCAACTCTCACCACTTCACCTCTCAACCCAATCTTTTTTTTTTTATTAAGGCTATGTTTGGCACATGGGATTATAGAGAGATTATGCTTATGTTTTCAAAAATAAGCTACCTAAAAAATAATTTTTGTTTGACAGACAGAACTTATAAGAGATTATTAAAAAAATAATTTTTCGTAATCTCTGAAAATAAAATGTTACTTTATGTAGCTTAAAAAAATAGTCTCTTTTTCAGCAACAACATTAACATCAGTAACAACACCAACACAATCTATTTTTACCAAACATACCCTAAAAACTAAAACTTTTATTTATTAAATTAATAAAATATTACATAATTATAAACGTAAACGTACGACATTAAAGATACAATACGGAAATTAAAATACATTACATAAAAATAAACATGCTTTGAGCTTTTGCATTGCTCTGTAATTGTTAATTAATTCTTCCTTCTTAGCAATGCTACGAAGCAATTCATCCCTAGCAGACACAAAGTTGGTTGTGTTTCTCATATCGGCTCCATTCGTGCTTTCCAGACTGTGCAAACCGTAGTTGATAAGAGGATGATCCGACAACGAACCCACCTCATCATTTCAGGACCACGGCTACACATTTAATCAAGATAGCGGCTCAACGCGTTCAAAAATTACTCCACCAGTGCGATCTTAGCATCAAGTTCTTCCTGTAGCCGCATAAGAATAGTTTGTCTCACATCATTTGTTTAGTAGCCATAGCATATGTTGTGTGAAAAAATAAATGATAGTTGGGAGAGTTTAAAACAAGGTGTGTCAAAAAATGAATGATGGTAAAGGGGTATTTATAGAGGGAAAAGTAGCCGTTGGAGTAATACGAATTCAAAAAAGAAGTTGTACACGTACGAAATCAAATAAACTCAATTTTCATTCATTTAAATAAAAAACAAATTACAATACGAAATTTAAAAACCAATATGAAAACTAAAACACAATCGTCCTATTTCTATTTCTCGTGTAGCCAAACAAATTTAGTATTGATTTGTTCTTGTATTTTTGCCGTCTTTCTAAACAAAGCATTATGCATCTCGTAATCTTTTCAAGATTTTTTTTTTTAAAAAGTGTCAATCAAAACACGTTTTTCTTGCAGAATGTCATTGCATTTCTTGTATGCTTTCTTCAGATCGTCTTTAGTTGTGCTTACATTGTCAAATTGCAAGGCCAAATCGATAATCGCTTGCTAACGAATGGTATCCTTCTCAATTAGTTTCTCAACACAAGCTTTGATTTCATCGATAGTACGTGGAAGCGAATAATCCATAAAATTTTGTAAAGAAGTATGATAAAAATAAAAAGATAAGTAAGGTTTTATAAAGAAAAAAGTGGGTTTAAAAAAGCTTATGGGGGTATTTATAAGTAAACATAGGGTATTAATAAGTTAAAAAATAAAGTAGTGATTTAAAAACAAAGAAAAAAAAGAAAATGGCAACAAATGATGAGGGCCACAATTGCACAAATACATATATAGTGACCTGCTCACCATTCGATGAGCATTTCTTTCCCTTGCCGTCGTGGTCCGCTCCATTCCCAGCCATGTTGTTGCGTGAACACCCCCTTGCCGGTGGGCTTGCTACTCCCGCCGGGAGTAGTTCTAGGTTGGTATATTATTATTATTATTTAATTAAAAAAACTACACTTGTTTGGACGTAGTGAGAGTATATAAGCTCATAAGATGACGTTAAAGTTAGTGGTGAAAGAGAAGCACCTATTACACAATTTTGACAAATTTTACATCCATTTGTATACATGGCATTTTGCCAAATTTTGCATGTAGCTTTAAACTAAAGTACCATTTGTAGTTAAAAGATGTGTACAAATATTTGAAAACCGAAAAAAGCATAAAAGAGGAAAAAAACACTTTGTTATCTAAGTAATAATTTTGTGAGCAAACTAAAAAAACATCTATGTGGTTTTTCCTGTTTTGCATTATACATTACTTTCTCAAAAGTTTCAAATTATACATTTTTCTGTTAATAAAAGTTAACCTATATACATCCCTTGATTAAAATAAGAACTAACGGTGCAAATTATTTCTCCGTTATCTCCTGAGATAGAAAATATTTACACCGTTAATCCTTTTTTAAATAAATTAAGGGCATTTACATATATCCCCCCCCCCCCCCCCCCCCCCCCACACACACACCCATATTTACATATTTCTCCAAATAGTGCTTTAACAGGTTTGTACATCATGCATAAAAAACTTGTGTTTGAGAAAATATGTAAATATAAGTGTATGTGAGGATATATGAAAATCCCAAATTTTGCATGTAGCTTTAAACTAAAGTACCATTTGTGGTTAAAAGATGTGTACAAATATTTTAAAACCCGAAAAAAGCAGAAAAGAGGAAAAAAAACACTTTGTTATCTAAGTAATAATTTTGTGAGTAAACTAAAAAAAAACATCTATGTGGTTTTTCTTGTTTTGCATTATACATCACTTTCTCAAAAGTTTCAGAATATACATTTTTCTGTTAATAAAAGTTAACCTATATACATCCCTTGATTAAAATAAGAACTAACGGTGCAAATTATTTCTCCGTTATCTCCTAACGAGATCGAAAATATTTACACCGTTAATCATTTTTTAAATAAATTAAGGGCATTTACATATATCCCCCCCACCACACACCCATATTTACATATTTCCTCAAATAGTGCTTTAACAGGCTTGTACATCATGCATAAAAAACTTGTGTTTGAGAAAATATGTAAATATAAGTGTGTATGTGAGGATATATGAAAATCCCCTATTAAATTAAAAAGGGGAAATAACAGGGTTGAACCCTCGTCTGCAAGGTCAAAACAGAGCTGCCCAACTACTCGACTACGCTACCAGGGGTGAAATAATACCCAAACATTTTTCTTTTAGCCATTTTTTTTAACTTATTTGTTTTTATACGTTTTCTTATGTTTCTATCCGGCTTTTTTTAAGTTTTATCCATTTTATGTGCGTTTTTATCCCTTTTAATCCGTTTTTACGTTCCGGCCGTATTTATTATTTTTCGTCTTTTTTTATGTTTTCGTCCGTTTTTTAACGTTTTCGTCCGTTTTTTAAATTTTCGCATGTTTTTTGTACGTTTTCGTCCGTTTTAAGTTTTCGTCTGTTTTTTTACGTTTACGTCCGTTTTTATACGTTTTCGTCTGTTTTTTACGTTTTCGTCGTTTTTATACGTTTTAGTCCCTTTTTTACGTATTCGTCCGATTTTTTATGTTTCCTTCCGTTTTTTTAAGTTTTCGTCCGTTTTTCTACATTTTCGACTGTTTTTTTACGTCTTCGTCCGGTTTTTTACGTTTTCGTCCATTTATACGTTTTCGTCTATTTTTTTAAGTTTTCATCCGTTTTCTTAAGTTTTCGTCTGTTTTATTACGCTTTCATCTGTTTTTTAATTTTTCGTCTATTTTTTTACATTTTCGTCTGTTTTTTTTACGTTTTCGTCCATTTATTTCGTTTTAGTCCATTTTTTAAATATTTTCGTCCAAAAAAGAAAACGTATAAAAACAAATAAGTTCGAAAAAAAGGGCTAAAAGAAAATTATTTGGGTAATATTTCACCACTTGACGCGTAGTCCAGTGGTTGGGCCGCTCTGTTTTGACCTTGCAGACGAGGGTTCAATCACTGCTATTCCCCCTTTTAATTTATTTAAAAAAAGGACTAACGGTGTAAATATTTTCTATCTCGTTAGAAGATAACAAAGAAATAATTTGCACCGTTAGTCCTTATTTTAATCGAGGGATGTATATAAGTTAACTTTACTAACGGAGAATGTATATGTTGAAACTTTTGGAAAAGTGATGTATCCAAAGGGATGTGTTTTGAAGTTTACTCTAATTTTATAATTAAAAATATTACTCCCTCCGTCTCATAATTATTGTCCATATTTCCATTTTGGGACGTCTCAAAATAATTGTCCACTTTCCATTTTAAGTAAAAACTAGAGAATCTATTAAGAGAATATTCTATTTTAGTGGTTGTATATTAAAGTGGACCCACTTTTATTAAACATTGTGCATCTTGTCTCATGACAATAATTTTGAGACGGAGGGAGTAAAAGTTTTAAATTGTCACAAGCTGTTAAGAGCGAGTCTAATAAAGACATAATCCATCATGGCCACATCAGCCATTTACTCCTTCATCAGATCCATTACGAAACAATCAGAATTGTGTCCATCAAACATTCAAACAAACCATACAAGCATGCACAATTTAAACACAATTATATGACATAATACAACACACGCTAAATAAGAAAATAGTGCTCAAATATGGTTCTTCATGCATAATGGGGGATGAGCATAGTTAAGAGTGTGTCTAGCGCACATCGTTTAGGAGCATTTAAGAGCGGTACAGTGGTGAGTTGTGATTTTCAATACTCGTTTGGCAAGCAGCAAATAGCTTTGCCTTTTTTCGGAATGCTCATTTTCTTACGCTCCATAAAATAGCATTTTAGAATGCTCATAACTGTTGTTCACTGTTACTAGGGGTGTTCATGAGGCGGTTCGGTTCGGTTAGTTGGGATATTTTAACTATCCATCACGGGGCGGGTAATTCATTTTACTACCCGAAAACGAACCGTGTTAAGCGGGTAACCGGACATGCGGCTACCCGAAATGAGCTGTTATCCGCGGTTCTGTTCACGGTTAACCATTTTAGACGTTTAAACAAGTTTAACCGTATGAACAATAACATGATTTAAAGGTAAAACGCAATTTTAGTGTAGTAAATAAAATTGAATAGACTAAATTCATTTTAAAATTATTTCGTCACAATAATTACGTTCAAATAAGTATACATGCCACATTAACAAAAAATATTTGTTCGACGTTTATATGTTACAAACACATTAATCTATTTTCACACATAGATGTTTAGTAAACGTGTACATTAGAAGCAAAAAATTTGTTATACAATAAGAGTAGTGTAATAATATAATCGATACTTGTACTATTATTTAAATATTTAGTTAAAAACATTCATGTATATTATATATGATTCGGTTCGGTTAACCATAGATATCTAAACATAAAAACCGAAACCGATCCGTAATAAAAGGGTTTTTTCGGTTTCGGTTTTTATCGGTTTCGGTTTCTTTGGTTTCGGGTTTTTTCGGTTTCATATTGAGCGGTTTGGCTCGGTTTATCGGTTTCACGGTTATTTTGAACACCCCTAACTGTTACTCCTTACTACTACTTACTGTTACTGCTACTTATGCGAAACACACCAAGATGCCTAATACTTCACGTGTGAAAAAGGGCCTTATTAAGTAGTGTAAGGCTGAGATTTTAATGCCAGACGATCATATATAAAACTTATTACATGACATAACTATTAGAGGATAAATAGGCTCAAGCCCAGTTTGTGGATTGAGGGTATCTAGCATAGTTGTCAGGATCCCAATCCTGATCTTGGGATCTTACGATACTGCAAAGCAAAAACGATTCGGATCCTACATAGGATCTTTGCAAACTTAATATATTATAGGATCCCGATCTTGACCATACGATCTTAAGATCTAATCCGATCCGATCTTAATTTTCTCGGATTACAAACTAAAAAACTACAAATTTATGGGGTTTTTTTGTTTTTTTTTTGTTTTGTAGAATTCAAAAAACAGCATGTTAATCTTTTTAAACATTTCATAATGATAATTTAGGATAACATTTATATGAAACATTCATAGTATTATGTTCATAATGTATAATAATTTGTCGATTTGTATAATATTACAAAACTATTAAGAAATATCATTAGAGTGTGATCTTAAGATCCCGATCCGATCTTACGATCACGATCTTGAAAAGACGAAAACGATCCTAGGTATGATCAAGATCTTGAAAACCTTTGTATCTAGGGTTTGCACCATTATAAATAATGGTCAATAATAAAATTATACTTACGGGTTTCAATGTATAACATGGTATTAGAGACCAAACCCTAACCATCGCCTCAATAAAACACCGATCTCCAAAACATGGTACACAAATTGGGGAAAAACCTTCAATCTCTCAATTTTGCCCTAATTTCAACAAGCATAAATCGATCAAATTCATCAAACCCTAACATCGATTCTACAATCAGAAGCACGAATCATAGCCTCAGTCAATCAATCATTCGATATAAATTTTTTTTACAGGATTCTTTGTGTAGTTGTTCTGATTGTTTATATTACGTCAGTAATTGCGTGTGTTTGGGTGACTCAGGGTTTAGATTTATAGTTGGAAATAGCTATGCTAGTTGATAGAAATTAATGGATTCAACAAGGAGTTGGTTACATAAGTTTCAACCAAGGGATCGGTTGAGGTCAAATACGAGAAGGAGGGAGTCAATGAGTGGTGATGGTGAAGATTCAAATGATCGGAGGGTACCAGATGACGAGGCGTCGAATATAACAAAGCAGAAGGTTGCTGCTGCGAAAACGTTTATTGACAATTATCGTAAGGGTATTCTGGATGCGCATACCCTTCGACCCTCTTCTCGTTGCTTAATCCATCTACAAAAGCGAAAAGTGTCACACCCCCAAATTACCTGTTTTGCAGCGGAATGAAATTCCTGGGGATTGACTGTCATAGCACCACAATCACAGTTATATTGAACGACCTAAAGTGTCGTTTGGAAAAACACATCGTTTGATTTAATAAAATAATCAGAGTTTACAAAGTAGGTCCCAAATGAAAACCAATTTGTGCGGAAATAAGTTTGTTACAATACAAACGATGTTTTAAAGTAAGTAAAACTCAAGTGAGACGCGTCGTCATCACGACTCCATGATGTGTCCCAATGCGTACCATGAAGTGAATGCCTTAGATACCTGAGATTTAAAACATGCTAAAAAGTGTCAACACAAAGGTTGAGTGAGTTCATAGAGTTTGGTTTAAAATGTAAAGTCTTTCAAAATCGTTTATGCAGCAAAGGCCTTGAAAATCCACTCAGTTCCAAGTTCCGCCCATACAAAACTTGCAACCTGTGTGTTCACAACCCATTGCCAAAATGTGTATAGTTTATGTTCCAAACATATGATGTCAAATGTATTCACAATAGTACCTAACTCGACGTAGAACGATAGCACTTAATCCACAAAACTAGACCTAATGTATCAGTAGTCAACTGATTTAGAACGTTATACGACGAAGAACCGTAGCACATAATCCATAGCACCTAACTCAATTTATCAGTAGTCAACTGATTTAGAACGTTATACGACGTAGTACCGTAGCACGCACACAGGAATAATTTATCTAGTATAACCTTTGATTTAGAAACAATGGTAATCATGATAGATTTTAGCCTTAAAAATCTAAAGTACTTGTGAAAAATAATTAAGCATGCATCTCCCCCAAAACAGTTATGAAAACAAGTAAAAGCAGGGGCTACGAAACTCACTTGGTAAACTGAGGCGATGACAAAAGTGAGTACACCGAGGTATAATGTGAAACTTTAATCTGGACCTATTACCAATGATATGATATGCAATGAGTTGCAATGTAATGTTATGCATGCATTCCATATGTTATTTATACCATTTACGAGTTTTGAAAACATTACTCATCGTCGAAAAATACTCTTTTGACGTCTTGACCCTTCAAAAATGACTTTACATGTTTTTACGTCAAAATGTCATCCTACAATGGTTTTATAATGGTTTTTGGTGAAATTACCACTTTTCGTCGCAAAACAATGTCGTCGGAAAAATCATGAAATCAACAAAAATGGCTTCGGAAAAATAGTCGTAAAACGGTGTACATCGATCGTTAGAGAGCGAACTCGACGGTTTTGGAAAGTTTATATCGATAGCTAGAAGTTTCAGTTCAGAAGTTTTCGTCCAAGAGGTCTCGATCATAAAGATATTAATGGTTAAAGTTGGTGATTTTTGCTAATTGTGTGCAGAAAATAAGTTTCGGCCAATGTTTGAACATCCGTAATTTATTCACTAAGACTCCGCTTGACAAACGGCTTTTTGTTTTGAAAAATATGGCCGATGAACTTGATTTTACTAGAAGACATTTCGTTATAAAAAGTTTCACATCATGGCTAAAAACTGCCGCAAACATAGCCCTTACAGCTAATGAAATACTTATAACGTAAAAATAATATAGTTTTTCAGGAAATAATATTTACGGCAACTTTATGAAAACGTGCATATATTTGTCGTTTCAAATCCGTTTTCTACGTAAAATATGTCCTTAGCTTCGTATCGAAGTAAACTAATATATTTTTGATAATTCGAAATAATTTGTGAAGCTTAAGGCTCGTTTTTGACCCGAAATATGTAAAAACAGCAAGCTGAAATTTTCAGAAAATAAACATTTCGTCGTCAAACTTTAAAAATTCACCACGGCTTCGTTATAACTCCGTTTTTATCCGTTCAAAAGGCCACGGATTCGTTTTAAAGTATATTTTCTAAATATCAAGGCCAAAATGTCGTACCAACAGTAGGTTTTTCCAGAATTTCGAATTAAGGACAGAACACAAAATATAGTTATCGAAAATAGTTTTTCTCGGACAAAACCTATTCTAATCCCTTCAAATCAACTCCAAAGCTAATCTAATCCTACCATACACCTTCTTAGGGTGTCATGGGTTCCTAATCACCATCAAGACCAAAGAATAACTTGGGAATAATTATAGGATGACCATATTGTATATATAACTCAAAAATCATGAAATAAATGGTATAAATCACATAACATGCATATAAGCTCCAAAAATGAAAAGAAACTTATGAAAATGAAGAGGAAACTTGAAAATGATAAGAATATGCTTACTAGTGAAAATGAAGAGGTGTAGGTAACAAGGATTAACTTAAATATCATTGGTTTTTATTTCAAAACCATAAAAAGGATATGATCTAGGTTGATAAACACACTTGATCTTTGCAAAACTTTTGATCCCTTGTGAGCTTGATACTTGGCCGGTTTTATGGAGCAAAAGAAGAGAGGAAATATTTTGTTTAACACTTTACAACTATGTGAAAAATGAAGTGAATTATTGTTGTTGTAAGACTTTAAGAGATAGAGTAGAAACATGTTTAATCACCAACCATACAACATTTATGAGTATACCCTCCCCTTGGCCGGTTTTAGGGGAGGGTTGTCTCTCCATTTTATATATTTTTTTTTTTAAAATTGTAACTTGTGTAATTTGTAGAAACTTGTATAAAAAGTGTAAGTAAAGTAAAGTTAAGTTAAGGTAAAGGGAAGTTTTTAGTGCAAGTAAGTTTTTAATAAGTCAAAATAGAATGTATTGAGAGGATAAAAATTGTAAAAATACTTTCCTTGTGAAATTTGAGTGATAAAATAATTATCGTACAAATTTTAAGAAAAACGACGTAATAATTAAACTTTAATGATTAATATACGAAATAAATTTGAAACACTAGGAAAACTAAAAATATAGTTTTTATGAACTGAATATAAGTTTAAAAATACTTCGGGATCATTTTTGAAAGTAATGGATTAAATATTTAAAATAATAACTCACGCGATAAAGATTATTAAATATAAAAATTATGCGTTGCAAGTGAAAATGAAATGTCGTGAATGTACTAATGAGATGCACATGATGTCAATGAAATGTAGACTAATCATAGTCCATATGAAATGTACGTGATGTCATGATCATGAATTCGCCGCTAAACCTCCAAGGTTACGCGAATTTGAAACAAGTAAACCAAGTTTACTATGAATGTTGAAATAATGAGACATGAATTGTGTCGAGAAATGACCTGAAAGTACGGATTGTCACAAAAAGCTTGTTAATGAGTTCCATACTTTTTTACGAGGGTTTTTTGTTCTCTCATTTTTTATACCATTCAAATTAAATGTAGATGTCATTTTCTGGGTAAAAAAAAAAGTTTAAAGTAGTTTTAATATGGACTTTAATTGTTTATTTTGTGTTACCAGTCGACTAAAGTCGATCGTTGGTACTGCTTTGATATCCGTCGACTAAAGTCGTTCGCTGATACTGTTTTGTTACTAGACGATTAAAGTCAATCATTGGTACTGCTTTGTTACCAGTCGACTAAACTCAATCGTTGGTATCGTTTTGTTACCTGTCGACTAAAGTCGATCGTTTGTGACTGTTTTGTTAACATTCGACTATAAGACAAGTCGATCGTTGGTTAAGTAATTCTCAAGTGTTTCTATTTCTTTTTGGTATGATTATATTTATGTTTATTACGTTAATGTTTTTTTCTTTTCTTTTCTAGTTTACTATTATAGTCTGAGCTTTCGCGATTTCGTATACAAGACTGCGAGGAAATATTAGATGATAACTAGGCCAAGCCCGATATGTAGGTTTAGGGTATCTAGCGTTTGCACCATTATAAATAATGATAAATAATAAAATTATACGGTACGAGTTTCAATGTCTAACAATAACTAATAATTGTATTTGAGAAAACAAAATTATGGTTAATAATTGTTAGTGTTTAACGTTTGGACATCATCATATTTTGTTAGAAATTATGATTCTAAATATTTACTGTTAGACTTAAATATCAGACGATATTTGGATGGTTGACGCAAATTCATGGTTTGGGAATTATAGTCGAAACAGTGAGTTGCAGTTTTCGGTTTTGTTTCTTTAGTACGGATAAACGGCGATGGTTAGGGTGTGAGTGTATAACGGGGTGACATTGAGGAGACGACTCAAGGTGGCCGACCAGGTTCGAGGATCAGACTTAAAGCTCCAATATCAAGTTAGACAATGAATAGACTCCGTAGGTTATTATGTTTATTAAGACATGATATATAAAAAGGGAGTTGATACTTACGCCACATCTTTTGATGCATGCACCATAATTTATGCATTACAGTTTGTACCGTACAATACTGTAATGTACAAATTGTAGTGCATGCATCAAAATATATAGTGTGAGTATCACCCCTTATATAAAAAGGTTACATGAGAGAAATCCAAACCCGCCCAAACCCTCGACCGGGTTTGGACCAACTAACCTAATAGCGTTCAATAAAAAACACTAACGCTGTGTTCCCGAGTTTTATTTTTGAAAGAAGAGAAAAAAAAGTGGGTAGAAAACAAAATAAATTCGTGTTCCTGAGTTTTTTTTAAGAGAGAAGAGAAAAGAAGAGGAGAGTAATTTTGGCTAAACTTCTCTCTAAAACTTTCTCTCCAAAAGTGGAATGATTTGAAGAGAAGTTATATTAGGAAGCTTTAAATAAATAAAGTTACTTAAATGACCTAATATAAAACATAACTTTTATATATAACCAAGGGTATAATTGTAAAATAATCTGGTATCTCTTATTTTCTTTCATAACTCGAGAATATGATATAAAAAATTTAATTTCATTCATCTCCTCTTCTTTTCTGTCAATTTTTAACTCTTCTTTTCTTTTCTTTCATTTAAAAAACTTGTGAAGAGAGTGTAAGGACTATTTACTAGTGTAACTCTTCAACTTTTCATAGAAAAACTAAAAAATCATTTTAATTAGCTCTTCTAGCAGTAAGATGTTAAAAAGAATAATAGTAAACTAAAAACTCGTCTAGTTCAAAAAAAAAAAAACTAAAAACTCGTCTAATAAGGCTTTTTTTTTAGTGGGTAATGAGAGGTAGAAAAGGGGTAGTAGACCAGAACCCCATGTCCGTCATATGCCTAACTCACGTGGTTTCGGACAGAAACGTGTAACATCCACCTACAACCCAACCAATATGCACTTTTCTCGTGAGGGTCTACCTTAGATATTGTGTCGCCATTGCATAATTTACAAGTGGTCAAGCGCGCTCATTTCTAAGTCCGAATCAGTATGAAAATGACAGTGTGTTTAATTGGATGTTTCAATCAAAGTTCAAAGCGTACAAAAAAGTGAAGAGGACAAGAGTTGTTTGGATTTGCTTATTTAAGAGTTACTTGGTATTTTTATTTTTTTTAACTGCTTTATAGTTGTTAGTGGTTAATGTACAACAATGACATTCAATTAAGACCCTGAGACTCTCATGCTCTCTTTTATCGTCTGAAGGTGTAAAAGTTTCGGGTGAGACTCGAACTTGGGACCTTTGTTAGCAAAAACATCCCTTCCTCAAGGCATCTTAAAAAGACATTTTTATTAACTAGACGAATACTCGTGCATAGCAACGGGATTTTATAGCGGTACATAATTATGATTGTGGTATTTTGGTTGGGCGTTTCGTATAACATTTTTTCATACAACGTAAAAAAAATCAAAATGTAACTATATAAAAGTTGGCTTTCAATTGAATTTCAGTTAGATCATCACAACACATCATCATTATATGGATCATAATCATAATCCTCATACCACTCTGTAATTTACTTAAAACGTTAACAAACCGACAAATAAAAAAAATTATACATTGTAATATATTAAAAAAACGACCAAAATGAATAAAAGTATTTATTTTTTATTTAATTTAAAATGAAATGGTTTTAATTAAATGGTTTATGTAAGCATAAACTCATTAAAATATTTAAATATTTTCATATATAATGACAAGTTTTTTTGAATTGGTTTTAAGTTTTTAAAATTTTTGAATGTTCAAGAAATGAGATACACGAATTATGTGTAGTATAAATTAGGGTGGGGCTGTTTCGCATGCATATCCTACAAAAACTTAAAAAATCTGTAAATAAACAAAACGTGTCTAAAAGGCATTGTTCAATATGCACCGAAATATCGTATTTTGGTTAAATATGATGTACTCACGTTCTTTAAGGACATATATGAATTCCCCTTTCAATTTAATAAGTTTTTATTTGATGTTTAAGTGAACATTAAAATTTTGAGGAAAAAAAAGGAAGAAGAGTAAACTGCAAAACTAGTCAATATAGTCACCATTTTAACTGAAATGAAACCTACCGCAAACTGACATTAATCATCACTGGGAGACAAAAGATTAAGCAGAAAATATCCTTGAGGTGGATAGTTTTTGATTGATTTCTTAGAATTTTTTTTTGGATCGGCTTACATAGATCATAAGTGAGAGAGTTGATTTTTGTTTTACTTTATATCCTTTAATAATAATTCATGACAATGTCATGCAGACCGTATGGTCTCAACCAAGATGATCATACCACACATACGCATTTGGCTAAGGGTATTCATAATTCGGGTAATATTAAGTGAAATCGATCCGAATTTGTAAATTGGTTTTCGAGTCAAACTGAATCAAGGCGAATTAAATATTCGATCGGAACTCGCATAAATAGTATATTTTATAGTTTTATTTAAATAAGAATTATTAAAATCTTTTTCTAGTACTAATTTAAATTTAAGAATTTTTTACTTTGTAAATCTTTTATATTGTTAGTATTGTATCTCTTTCATTATATATTTAAGTATATATTGATTACGTTTTAAAAAAATATACATTTTAGTTCTGTTTAATCCACTTTAAAATTCTTTTAGTTTGGTTTTAACAAAAAGGAAAAGTCAACTTGAATAACCAAACAACCTAAAAACCGAATCGATAAATACCCATGCATTTGGCAGTTTATAATAAGGGTGTGCAGAAAACCGAAAAACCGAAAAAAACCGGGAAACCGAAACCCAAAAACCGAAACCGATTGAGAAACCAATGGTTCGGTTTTTTTTATTTTGTAAAAACCGAAGTTTATGATTCGGTTTGGTTTTAGCAAAAACACCAAACCGAAAAAAACCGAGCCGACAAAATACATATAGTCTTAAAAACTCATGTTTCAATTGCTTCTTGAATATGCCATTTATAACACGTAAACAATTATCATCTAGAATTTTGTGGTAGCTAGTTTTATATTTTTATTATTGTCACTTTACGACGCATAAATAATTCTCTTATATAACTTTTTTTTACTATCAATAGTTTCTTATTGTCATTATTTTGTGTTTCTTTGTTCTTGAAACTTGAAAAAGTGATTCTTTGTCGTATTAGAAATTCGACCAATGAAAGACGAAACTGCAATAAACGAAATAAAAACCGAAAATAAACCAAAAACCGAAAAACCGAACCTAGAATAAACCGAAACCGAATGGTTTTTAAAAAGCAAAAACTGAATATTTTGGTTCAGTTTCGGTTTTAGCTAAAAACCGAGCTAAACCGAACCATGCTCACCCCTAGTTTATAATAGATAAAAAATAATCTGGGTTCGACTAAAGTTATACTTTTATATAGTTATTGATGTTTTTCAATTTGATTTGAGGTCATAAGTTATTATAAACTCTTGTGTATGTGCGAATGTGGCCGCCGAAGTATGAAACAAAATTCTTATGTCGTGACTAGTGACTGCTAAATAGTAAACGTTGCACTAATCTTGAAAAATCCAAGAATATTCTTCTAGAATCTCACCAAACTAGTGAAATAAGCTCATTCTAGTGCCTCTCTTTATTTTTATTTAATTAATTTTACTTCGCCATATTCGTTTCATTAAATTGCAAGTTGGCCCGACTTTTTAATTGTTAATTACGAAGGAAACAAAAGGCATGACTTATGATGTATTGCTTGCGCATCTTTACAGGCTTACAGCAACGGTAAAATAGTGTGTAAACTTATGGTGTTTAATTTAATGAATTGTTAATCCACTTTTATTTATCTTGTATATTTCGATAATGACAATAGAGATCTCAATGAGTATAAATTAGGGGTGAGCGAAAAAACCGAAATGATTGAATAAACCGAAAACCGAAACCGAACCAAAACCTAACCGAACCGAACTAATAACCGAACCGAACCGAACTACTAATTCGGTTCTCGGGTTGGATATGGGTTTAGCAATCTAAACCGAGAACCGAACCGAAAACCGAATTCATATAAATATATATATATATTTTTAAATATTTACATATGCATGTATATATTTTTTTATATATTTATATATATAAATACTATTAAAATGTTATCTTAATATAAAAAAACACTTTTTATGCTTGAAATATATATTTTTGCTAAATATCAATGTAATTATTATTTTTAAAAAAATAAATAGTGAAATTCGGGTTACTCGGGTCAACCCAAGAACCGAACCGAATTCAAACTCGGTTTTCGGTTCGGTTGAATTCTAGTTCGATTCGGTTTTTGGTTGACCAAAAAAAAATATAACCGAATTAACCGAACCGAACAACCAGATAACCGAACCGATCAACACCCCTAGTATAAATACATGAGTACTAGCTAACTGGGCTCGGCCCATTACATAATAATACACTAACATATGATAATAGTCTACTAACATCCCCTCGCAGTTGGAGCTGGAGGACACAAAACGCTCAAACTGGTCCGAAATTCATCAAACAATACAGATGGAAGACCCTTGGTGAAAATATCGGCATATTGATAACGAGAAGGGACACGCCAAACGCGAGCTTGTCCAGAGGCAACCTGATCCCGAACAAAGTGAATGTCAATCTCGATGTGCTTCGTTCGTTGATACTGCACGGGATTAGAGGATAAGTAAACCGCACTGACATTATCACAATAAACAATGGTAGCTTTATGCAAAGGAGAATGTAGCTCTCGATGAAGGTTCCGCAACCATGAAGTCTCAGCCACCGCATTGGCAACACCGCGATACTCGGCCTCAGCACTAGAACGAGACAGAGTATACTGCCTTTTGGAAGACCAAGACAATAAATTGTTGCCAAGGAAAACACAATAACCGGAAGTAGAGCGGCGAGTAGTCGGGCAACCAGCCCAATCAGCATCTGAGTAAGCAACGAAGGAAGAGATCGATGAAGAATATAGATGAAGACCATAATCTAAAGTACCGCAAATATAACGTAAAATCCTCTTAAGAGCAGCAAGATGAGGCTCCCGAGGATCATGCATATAAAGACAAACCTGCTGGACTACATAAGATAAATCAGGTCTAGTAAAGGTAAGGTATTGTAAAGCCTCGGCAAGACTCCTGTAAAGAGTCGGTTCAGAGACAGGGGTACCATCAGCTCCCAACTTGGACTCCGTATCAACATGAGTCCTACATGAATGACAGTTGCGCATACCAGCGCGGTCAAGAATCTCTGCTGCATACTATTTATGGCAGAGAAACATCCCCTTAGCGGAACGTGTAATAGAGATGCCCAGAAAATAGTGTAGTGGACCAAGATCAGTCATAGAAAAATCCTGATGTAAGGAGGCTATAAGCCTCTGTAAAAGTGCCACAGAAGAAGCTGTCAACAAGATATCATACACATAAAGTAATAAATAAGCAACATCATGACCCTGTTTATAAATGAACAAGGATGAATCACATCTGCTGTGGGAAAAACCAATACGAGTAGCATAACTTTCAAACCGCTGAAACCATGCACGAGGTGCCTGCTTAAGTCCATATAACGAACGATGTATAAGACAAACATGATCGGGATGCTGAGGATCCCGAAAACCAGGAGGCTGATGCATGTAGACAGTCTCAGAAAGTGTGCCATGAAGAAAGGCATTCTTGACATCGAGCTGATGAACAGACCAATTTCGAGAAGCGGCAAGACTGAGAACGGTGCATATAGTAGCTGGTTTAACCACCGGACTAAATGTCTCATCATAATCAACACCAAATTGTTGACTGTTCCCATTAGCAACAAGACGAGCTTTGTACCTGCTCAGAGATCCATTTGCAAAATACTTGTGCTTAAACAACCACATTGAACAAACAATGTTCGCGTTAGTGGGTCGTGGCACAAGAACCCAAGTATTATTTTTAATCAAAGCATTATATTCATCGAGCATAGCACATTGCCAATTAGGGTCATTGATTGCGTTAAATATGACTTTGGAATAGGAGAAATGGTGGAAACATAAAAATTATAGCGAGGATTCTTTTTAGTAACACCAACGCGAGACCGCGAGACCATGGGATGAGTAGAGGTGGAGTTGGGATGGGGTAATGTAACGGTTGTGTTGGGCTCAAGGGTAGTTGGGCTTGAAGAACCCATGGTGGATTGGGCCGGGGTATGAGATGTAGTGGAATGTGGTGAATAGGCTGATGGTGATGGTTGTTCTGGTGTAGGATTTGGTGAATTAAGGATAGGTCCAGTAGTTGAACTTTGAGTTGGTGTAATATTTGATGGATTAACAAAAGGCACACCTTCAAAGAACATATTTGAACGCCTGAAAAAAATCAAAAAATTATAAAAAATAGATTGTTAAGCCACAATTTTCATTAAACTTATATCATTATAAATATATATGAACATCTTCCAAAAAAATATGTGCACGGAACATGTGTATTTGAAGTTTCTCATCAGATTTTTGCGAACATGTTTGCACGCCTTCAAATAACATACATGCACGCCTTCAAAAACATGTGTAGTTTCAGATTCTCTTCAAATTATTTAGAGAAAATGTGCACGCCTTCTTAGAACATATTTGAATGCCTAAAAAAATCAAAAAATATATAAAATACATTGTTAAGCCACATTTTTCATTAAACTTATATCAGCCATAACATATTTGCACAATCTAAAATACATATGCACACTTTTTACATCTTTTTTTTAAAGGCAAATTATATCAACCAATGATAAGAATTTAAAACGTACACTTTTAAGGGGTCATTTAAGCCCTTAATCGCCCACTTTTATATCCGTTACTGCTTAATTTCGTTCCTTTTCACTTTTTAGGTCTCTTGGAAGCAAAATGTTGGAATGATGCTTATTTGGAAGAAAAGGAGTGAATATATGAAGAAAATGGCTAAGTCAAGATCGAAGACACTCAAGCTGCTGAAACTGAAGCTGATGGCGTCCCAACTAAAGGGCGACACCGTCCCTCTCTACGAATTTAATTAGAATACACCTGACGGCTCAGTAGACTTTTTGCTAAAATACACCTGACGGCGTCAGGCTTTGAAGAGGAAGGGCTTCACTAAGACTTTTCATCTCAGACGGCCCAGATCCAGAATCAGACGACGTCCCTGCTGAAGCCTGACGGCGTCACAACTACAACGTGACGCCGTCCTAACGATAACTTGGCCAAGACAAAAACCCTAATGACGGAGATCTGACGGCGTTCCACCTATAAGGTGACGCCGTCGCAAGTGTAAAATTATATATATTAATCGAATTTTCAGAATTTTAAGAGGTAGAATGATGGAGAAAAAACCCTAAACGTTTGTAGTCCGACTTGGACAGTATTTTAGGGTCCCAAACCCTATTTTACTCATCAAGATAAGTGTTTTATTCCATTGATTTCATCATGTCTTCCATTGAATGTGTGTATGCTTGCTTGTTTAACATGTCCGACTAAATTTCTTGTGTATTTGCTTAGATCTATGAAACCTTGTTGGAATCACTCCTAAACAGTATTTCAAGTATTTATATTTCATATGTAATAGGTAGCTTTATTATGGCCTTTATGTTTGTTTAAGGTCAAGCTTATGTAGAAGGCCCATAAGCTTAGGCCCAAGCCCATATAAGAAAGGATGGGAACTAGGAGTGTTGCCCTAGCTTCCCTCCTATAAATACTCTTGTAAACCCTCATTTGAGGGTTGGTTGTTCAAGTTTTCCTCTCATTCACTCTATTACGCATAACCGTCTCATATTATTGTGTGTGTGTGTTTGGTTCTTGTTCAATCGCCTCATCTCCTTTCTTTATAACTTGTGTTTGTAAAACTAGTGACCTAACAGTGGTATCAATCGCCAAATAGTTGGGTGAATCGTTATTGCTTTTGAAGTGGGTTTTGGTCCTACGCGTAAGGCTAACGAGTGATACTTTGGTTCGCTTAAAAACACGTTTTTTTACACTTTTTAATCCAAGATTCTTGTACTTTCAATGTTTTGAGGTGTTAAAATACTTGTTTTTGGCAAAAAGTTTCAAACTTTACGCGTGGATCTACGTTTTTAAGCTTGTTTTTGTTCGTGGGTGTCGTTCTACGCGTAACCCGTTTAGCAGTTTTGGTACATCAAATTTCACATTTTTGTGGTCTTTTGGTACTATTGAAGCTATTCCATAACAAAAAACTGGTTTAGAAACACATTTGGGCAAAATCAAAGTTACGAGTAATCCTACGCGTATCAAAACCCTAAAATTACGCGTAAGATTTTCCTTGGTTTGATCTTCAATTTCCTGGTTTATTCCGTGTTTTCTTACTTGGATAAGTCTGAAAATACGTCGACTTTGGATATCTTTTGCACTGTGAAGTGTAAAAGATCATTTGGGCAAAAACCCTAAACTTACGCATAAGCATAAGCTTACGCGTAGAAATCCTACGCATAAGATTCACTTTACGCGTAAACTTAGGTCTACGCATAAGGTAATCCTACGCCTAACTTTTGTCTACGCATAACTTTAGTGCTTTTATCCTACTTACGCGTAAGCTAAATCCTACGCGTAACTCCTTATTGTTACGCGTAACTTTTGGTGTTTTTACGCATAAGTGCTACTTGGTTTCTTGTATTTTCTACGCCTAAGGACACTTCATCAACAAAGGTTCATTCGACTACAAAGATCCATTTTTACTACACAAGTTCATCAACATGTCTCAACCACCATACTCTAACTATTTCCCTCACACTTATAATCATCAACAACAACAACAATTAACTCCACAACATCAACAATGGAATCAACAACAAGCTATTTATCAACAACAATTTAATCAGCAACATACTCCACAACTTGGTGCAATTCCACCACCACAAATGGTTCAAACACCGCCAAGTCTTCAAGTTCTACCCTACACAAACGATTTCAATCAACATCCATCACGAAGCACTATGAAGGAACCCACTTGGTTTGCAAAGATGTGTGAAGCTTTAAGCAGCCAACAATCAATTCATGAAGCTGGATCACTTGATAGACCTCCAATGCTCACTCCAGGAAACTACGATCAATGGGTGATAAGGTTCTTTAGGTTTTGTGATCTGAAGAAGCCACATGGAAAGTTCTTAAAGAAGGTTATCTTGGAAGGTCCATTTGAGATGCCTACTGTCATTGTACCCGGAGATCCAACTGCTGTTCCACCAAGAGATGAACAAACCAACATTGCTACTGTTGCAGATCTAAATCCAACAAAACTTCTTCACTATGAAGCTGATGAACTTGCAATGGAATACATCCTCTTAGGATTACCAAACCCAATTCTTCGTAGTGTTGATGCTCAAAAGACTGCACAAAAAATGTGGGATCATATTCGTCTTCTTATGGAAGGATCTGTACTCAATCAGGAGGATTTGGAATCCAAAATTTACTTGGCTTATGAACACTTCATGATTGAACCTGGAGAGACACTCGAGTCATATCATCATCGATTTTCAGATATCATCAATGATTTGGATAAACACAACATCATCATGCCAAGAATTGCAGTGAATACTAAGTTCCTGAGTAGTCTTGGTCCTGAATGGGAGAAGTATGTCATCTTTCTCCGTCAAGCGAAGAATATGCATCATTCTACTTATGGATTGTTGTACGATTACTTGAAGCCTCATGAAAAGGAAGTTGATTGGGAAAGGATTCTCCGTGCTCAAATTGCGAAACAGTCACAACCGGATAACCAACAACTTGCCTTGTATGCTCAACAGAATTATCCCTCTCAACCAGCAACTCAACCAACTGCTTCAAACACACCTTCACAGCAACAACCTCAACAAAATCAATTGGTTCCATACAGCAACAATGATCAAGCATATGTCAGTGAAACTACTGAGGAAATCGATCCATTCGAAGCATTGCAACAAGGATTTGTGATGATTGCTAATGCTTTTGGCCGTTACACCAACAAATCCAACAATCGTATTCGCTCCTCATCTAACACACAGACTCAAGCTGTTGTGAACAATGGACGTGTTGAAGTTCAGAATCGTGATTATGGTCGTCAGATGGGCGGTGGTCAAGGGTTTAATGCTGTGGGTAGGAATAACAACAGCGCTCAAGTGGTGGAATAGGGAAATGCTCAGAATCGGTTAAATGGTCTTAGATGCTACAACTGCAATGAGAAGGGACACCTGGCTAATGCATGCCCAAAGCCAAGGACTAGGGGCAGTGCTTATTTCAAAGAGGCTTTACTTTTGGCTCTTAAGGATGAAGCTGGTGGATCTCTCACAGACAAAGAACAGAGCTTTATGGCAGATGCAGACTCGGATGACGATATGGAGGACTTGCAGGCCAATGCAGCTGTTATGTTGATGGCTAATATGCAAGAGTTACACATGAGTGAAACAGGCCCAGTGTATGACACTGATGGCTTGTCTCAGGTACCCGAACAAACCATCATCATATCTGAACTATTATCTCCATCAAAATCTGAATCCGGCACGGCTCAAAATGTTCAAAATGAGTCATCTACATCTCATTCTGACGATTTTCAAATAAACCCCGTAGTTACATTTGACGATCCAGATGACCTTATGGTTTCCCTTGATAATCAAATTGACTCCGTGGTTATACTTGATGATCTACACAATGATCATGTTGTGACTCACGTTGAACAAGATGAACCTTTGCCCCATCCAGATCTTGTTCTGTTACTTAAAGACCAACAATCCAAAATTGCTGAATGTGTTGCATTAAATCAGTCCTTAAAAAGTAAAAATGCACTGTTAACCAAGGATTTTGAATGCTTACAAATGCAACTCAACTTTTTCAAAACTCAAGAAAACCGTAAAAAAGGTTTTGAAGCCGCTTTTGCAAAATCTCATCAAAATGAAAAATATTTAGAGAGACAGATGCGTGATCTAGCCGCCTCGAAGAATGCTTTGTTGTCTGAATTAGAACAACTGAAAAACGAACATAAAAAGCAAATTAACGCTCTGACCTTGGAAAATCAAAAAGCTAAGGCTGAGTTGTTAAATTGTCAAAAACAGTTCTCCGCATACAAAAAGCATTCAACGAATCGGGTAGATGACCTTCTTGAAGAAATTATCGGCTTGCAAAACAAACTTAAAGAGTTTAAAACTGTTGTTTACAAACATGGTGAATCCGTAACAGCTATTGAAAAGTTTACCTTAAAACCTAATCCAAAAGGATATGGAAAAAATCTAGCTGATTACAAACCAAAGCTTTCACTAAAAACATTCAAAACAACTCCTGAAGTTTCCAGTGCAGAATACAAAATTGATAATACTGTCATGAGTGTTGTTGAATATCATCGTCAAGAGGAATTAGATGCAGAAGACGAGAGTCGATCAAAATTAAAAAATGTTGTTTACAACAAACCTTTTAATTATAAAAACGCAGTCACTTTCGTCACACCAACGGATTCTTCTAACACACCAAGGGTTATCATCAAAACACCTGAGTATTCTCATGTTAATCCCAAAACAGATTTTGCACAAACTTATGGTCCTTTACCTTCCATTAGTGAAGTAAACTCACAACCTGAAAATAGAAAAATTCTTCGATATTTTGACATTTTCATGGCTGACCTCAAAATTTTACAACATGAGATAGAATATCGATCTGAAATCAAAGTTGAACATTTTCAATCGCCTCTGGCGCGAGAACAAAAAGACATTTTTCAGAAAAATCTTTTACCTAATGTTAAAAACTTGAAAAGTTGTGCAATTGCCTGGGAAAAGGATTTTCATAAGGAACTTGGGGTAATGAAAAACGTTATCGAGAAAACAGAAACATCTATTTCTAACACAAAACGCAAAAAGAAACTGTTGAGAAAAGATGTTGATCGACTCTTGGAAGATGTTATCTGTGCTGATATCCATAATGTTGTGTTACTTCATGCTTTGCCAATTGCATCTGATTACATCTCTGCTGATATTGTTGAAACTGTTGTAACTGTTGAGAACACCGATAATGTGCTTCAGATCGAGTCTTTAAAAGATGAAAATAAACGATTACACACTGAAATTTACAATGCAAAACGTCGTCTTCATTGGTGTGAAAAAGATATTCACAATCATCAACTTAGTTTTCAAAAGAAAATCGCTCAGTTGAGTGCAAAATCTTCTGATCCTAAAATTGAGCAACTGGATGATCAAAACGTGTCTTTGAAAAGTCAAATCTCAAAATATGAACAAGAACTTTTAAAAGTTAAACAGGAATATGGTGTCATATTTGATTTACTAAAAAAGACTCGACTTGAAGCATCAAACGAACTTGATCACTATCTTGCTCACACTAGAGATGTCATGAATTTTGCTGGAAATATTCGTTCTGAAAATCAAGATCTGATTCACACTATCTCTAAGTTACGGGAAATGTTAGGAAAGTATGAACAACTTCCTCCTACTGTGATTAAGAGATTAGCACCAGTCACACTTAGTAATCGTGAACCTAGAATTCCCACTGCCAAATCACAAGTTGCTAATGTGTTTCCCTCTACTGAAACAGGAATAGTTGCATCTTTTCCAAATGTCCGCACTTCACAGCCTAGGAGCACTCAATCGAAAAATAGGAAGTTGCGACCTAAGAAAAGATCAATAAGGAATGCTAAAGTAGAAGAACACCCTAGGACTCTGAATAAAACTCATGTTGCTTCCACTATAGATGTTGCGTCTGGCAAATGTAATACAAATAGTGATGTAACGAATGCTAAACCATTAAGTACTTTTGATATTCAGTCTGATGCACCTTGTGTTATTTGTCGAAAGAGTATGAATTCTGATTGTCATGACAAATGTGTTGCTAAAGCTATAATCTCTCGATTACGAAATCCTAGGAATCGGAATACCTCTAGGCCCACTAATCATTCTAAGTTTGTGCTTGGTAGACCGCCTTCTTTAGATTCTAAGGCAACCATTGCTATCACAGTAGCTCCTGCTTCACCTCCTAAGAATGTAGTACCACCTAGTGTTTTCACTAAGACTAAAGCAAAGAGTAGTTATAGATGGCAGAAATGGATATACAACACACTAGGATTTAAATGGATGCCTAAAATTATCAATGTGTGTATGTCTAACATACCTGCTTCGGAACCCTCTAACATTTTAGGTTCCACATCTACTTCTATTCCATCTGTGTCGTCTGTCTGTAATGCAGGTGATACAGATCATTCTCTGGATTGTTGATAGCGGATGTTCCCGACACATGACAGGCAACCTTAAACTGTTATCAAACTTTATTGCAAAGTTCATTGGCACTGTCAGATTCGGGAACGATCACTTCGCAGCTATCATGGGCTACGGAGATTATGTCAATGGGAACATCGAAATCAACAGGGTTTACTATGTGGAAGGCCTCGGTCACAATCTGTTTTTAGTAGGCCAATTTTCTGATGGAGATTTGGAGGTAGCTTTCAGGGAGAAAACTTGTTTCATTCGTGATCTACAAGGAAATGACCTTATGTCTGGCTCGCGTAATTCTAGTCTCTACACTATCTCTATGCAAGACATGGTTGCTTCCTCTCCCATTTGCTTACTTTCTAAGGCAACATCAACAAAATCCTGGCTATGGCACCGTCGTCTCTCACATCTAAACTTTCAAACCACCACCAACCTTGCTCGACACAAACTAGTTGAAGGACTCCCACGATTCCGGTATTCAAAAGATCACCTTTGCTCAGCCTGTGAACAAGGGAAAAGCACTCGTGCTCATTTTCCTTCAAAGGTGGAACACAGCTCTCAGCATGTGCTACATCTTCTTCACATGGATTTGTGTGGCCCGATGCGCGTGCAAACGATCAATGGCAAACGCTACATCTTAGTAATTGTTGATGACTACTCACGATGGACTTGGGTCTACTTCCTTCGTAGCAAAGACCAAGCTCCACAAATGATCATCACCTTTCTCACAAAAATACAGGTTCAGCTCCGCAACACTGTCAGGATAATCAGAACAGACAAAGGAACTGAATTTGTTAACAAAACCCTTCGTGAATATTATGAGAAAGTGGGAATTCAGCATCAAACATCTATTGCATGAACACCTGAACAAAACGGAGTTGTTGAAAGACGAAACCGAACGTTAGTGGAAGCTGCAAGAACAATGTTAATCAATGCTAAACTTCCAGATTACTTATGGGCAGATGCCGTATCTACTGCATGCTATACTCAAAACCGTTCTATGATCACAAAACGCCACAACAAAACACCTTTCGAGCTTGTCCACAACTATAAACCGAACCTCAAACATTTTCATGTATTTGGATCCCTTTGCTATCCAAATAATGATCGTGATGATTTTGGAAAGCTCAAAGCCAAAGCTGATATTGGAGTCTTTATTGGATACTGTGACAATTCTAAAGGTTTCCGAATCTGGAATCGTCGAACTAAGGAGGTAATGGAAACGATTCATGCTCATTTCGATGAACTCACGGATATGGCTTCTGAGTATAACAGCTTAGAACCCAGACACAACCGTTTAAACTTCCCTCAAACCCCATCATCAGCTGAACAAAGCCCCCAGCTAACTCGTCAACAAATGGACAGGTTATTTGCTCCTCTGTTCTGTGACGATATTGATGAACGTGCTCCAGGTGTATTCGCTGTTTCCGCTGCACAACCTGATAATATTCCTATACCTGATACACCTGCTACAACAACTACTGTTGACGATGCACCTACACCAATTGACTCCAACACAACAGTTGAACACACCGCTTCCACCAATGATGCACCAGCTGATGATATTCTGAATGAAGTACCCCCACCTGCAGATTTTGATCCAAATGCGTTCTTCAACCCGTTTGCCAATGAGACTGCTACACCAGATGTCGCAGAATCTTCAACAAACCACTTGAACCCTCAGAATCTGCACAATGTATACCAACATCAACCCTCTACACAAAGATGGACAAAAGACCATCCTCTGGCTAACATTATTGGCAACCTGAATCAACCAGTCGTTACGAGACAACGTCTTCACACAGATGGTGAACATTGCATTTATGCTCTCACTGTCTGCCAATCTGAGCCTAAAAACATTAAAGACGCAATGACAAAAGACAACTGGATTGAATCCATGCAGGAAGAACTCAACCAATTCAAACGTCTTGAAGTATGGGAACTGGTTGAAAGACCAACAGGGGTCTACGTCATTGGTCTAAAATGGATTTGGAAAAACAAATTGGATGCTGAAGGGAATGTTATCCGAAACAAGTCACGTCTTGTTGCTAAGGGTTATCGTCAGGAAGAGGGAATAGACTTTGAAGAATCTTTTGCTCCGGTTGCTCGTCTTGAGGCTGTTCGGATATTTCTCGCGTTCGCTGCTCATATGAATATGACGGTCTATCAGATGGATGTCAAAACGGCGTTTCTCAATGGGCAACTTAAAGAAACGGTCTATGTCAGCCAACCAGATGGATTCGTTGATCCTGAGTTCCCGAACCATGTCTACAAACTGAACAAAGCTCTTTATGGTCTCAAACAAGCCCCTCGGGCATGGTACGATAAGATATCATCTTTCCTCATTGCCAATAATTTCACCAAAGGCTCGGTTGACCCAACTCTTTTTATACAATATCACGGGGCACATATCTTAATTGTTCAAATTTACGTGGATGACATCATTTTTGGGTCGACACATAAAAAGTTTTCAACCGCTTTTGCAAAACTAATGAAGAAAAATTTTGAAATGTCCATGATGGGTGAACTTACATTCTTTCTAGGACTGCAAGTTCATCAATCACCCCGTGGTATTTTCTTGAGTCAGTCCAAATATGCCCTTGAACTGTTAAACAAATTTGGAATGACAACCTGTGACACTTATGCCACACCCATGGCTCATACCAAGAAGTTAGATGCTGATTTACATGGGAAATTAGTTGACCCTACCAAATACCGAAGTATTATTGGGTCCCTCATGTATCTAACAGCTAGCAGACCTGATATTGTCTTTGCCGTGTATCTATGCTCCCGTTATCAGTCGCGACCAACTGAAACCCACCTCTCTGAGGCTAAAAGAATCCTCCGATACATCAAGGGAACCATTAACTTTGGGATCTGGTATCCGAAGGATTCTGGTTTTGAACTAATCGCTTTTTCAGACGCTGATCACGCAGGATGCTTAGACTCAAGAAAAAGTACTTCAGGAGCTCTACAATTTCTCGGTGATAAACTGGTGTCTTGGCAATCAAAGAAGCAGGATTGTACATCGCTGTCATCAACCGAAGCAGAATATGTAGCCATGTCCGCATGTTGTGCTCAAGTCATCTGGATGAGAACACAACTCAAAGACTATGGTTACGTATTTGACAGAATCCCGATGTACTGCGACAATCGGAGTGCCATTGCCATCTCGTGCAACTCTGTTCAGCACTCGAAATCAAAGCACATCGATCTACGCTATCATTTCATCAAGGACCACGTGGAACAGGGTACCGTTGAATTATACTTTGTGGGTACTGAATACCAATTGGCAGATATGCTCACCAAAGCCTTGCCTCCCGCTAGGTTTAATGAGTTGGTCCACCACATTGGTATGAGGTGTTTGACTCAAGAGGAATTGGATGACCTCTTAAAACAGTCTTAAAAACCTGTCAAACACCAAAACATCTTCTGTAAATATCTTTTCAAAAACAAAATACAAAAATATAAAATCCGATAAAACAACAAAAATATTCTCCTAATCTATCTATCTTTCAACATGGCAAGTACATTTCTTCCGTCAACACTTTAATCTTTCAAAATTCAATATTTTTCCGATCAAGTGTTGAGGGGGAGAAAATAATCTCTTAACTGTTTCAAAACATCTGTGTACTTGCATGTTATCATATCTCGGTTGATTCTGTTACAAATGGTGGTACATTTTCTGGTTCAAAGACACTCCTCGGACTTAAATTAATAACCTTTCATTATTTTCTCAAGTCGAGGGGGAGTGTCGTCATGTTTCTTTCCTAAAATCTTCGTTTGGTAACCAAAATGGAAGTTAAATGGTTTTGTTTGAAAAAGGAAAAGGTGGAGGGACCAAAACTGTCAAAAGGTTAAACTCTCTTTTAATAAAACACCCTCCCACCTACTTTCACTTCTCATTTATTGCAAAAATACCTAAAACCATCCTACGCTTAAAATTCACTCAAGAAAACCGTGTTTTTGATCTTCATCTTGTAAGTGTTTTCGTGATCACAACATGTTTTTATGATAAGGTTTTGAATTTCATGTAAATCCTACGGCTAAAACGTTTTCTACGCATAATTAGGTGATCTACGCTTATGCGTATGAACACACAATCAATATGTGTGTGTTAGTGGTGAAATGGTTTGTGTCAAAACGTTCATAATACATCAATGATACCATTTTAACCATTAAAATCCACCCAGAAACACGAATTGATGATTTTTGAAAATTAGGGTTTACGAGTCGAATTGGGTATTTTCAAATGTGAAGTGTTTTGGTCAAAAATATTGTTGTGTTATGCTTATGTGATGTTGAATTGATGATATCCATGCCTTATAACCACCCAGAAACCTTAATTGATTCAGAATTAGGAATTAGGGTTTAGTGTTCTAAAAAATTGGGTATTTTTGATTCACTGTAAACTAAGTGTTAAGACTTGGTAAATATGCCCTTACAACATCTAAGATATACCAGAAAAACTTTGATGCAAATTCTATGGCTAAAATTCATACGCGTAACTTTAGGGTTTTAGACTACGCGTAAGGATTTCTACGCATAACTGTTAAACTGTCCAATTGTGTTATGATCTGTCATAAAATGAATGTTATGTATTAAACATTGATGATATGATGCTTTGTTTCAGGCTTGCTACACTTAATATTCAGAATCAAGGTTGTTGTTACTCTACGCATATGGATCACCTTACGCGTAGCTTGTTATGCGTAAGATTAGTCTTACGCGTAGCTTCTACGCATAAGGTTCTACATATGGGACTACGCGTATCCTGTGAAGGATATGCGTAAACAGTGACCTCTACGCATAAGGTCAACTCTTACGAGTAGCCTTACGCGTAAGGTTAATATATGCCTACGCATAAGCCCTACGCATAAGGTCTCCTTTTCCTACGCGTAACACTTCTTACGCGTAAGTTAGGATTCTACGCGTAAGTTTACGCCTAAGCATATATCATTCCTGTCTACGCATAACTTTACCAATCCTACGCATAAGCCTGGATCACACATTTGTTATGAATTGTTACGTGTACAGACTTGTAAATAAACTAATCATATCATCACGAATCCAATAATGTCACTAATAAACCTAAATCGTTTGATATGTTGTGAACAATAAGTGATAAAATAAACTTTAAAACTTAAAGTTAACTAACTCACGAAACATTTCACGACATCATTAAACTATTGAACATACAAGTGACTTAGGACTCGTAACAATCATTATCAATGTACATTCAATAACTAGACAATAAGACCTTCTGTTGACTAACATTATGTCTTTCGATATGTTGGTTCTTTTGGCTAATGTTATTTCAGATCACGACATGGCTGAACAAATGAATGTGGATGCACCTGAAGTTCTCTCCATTGCTGATATCTATCCTCATGGCTATCCAATGAAGATAGGAAAGAACAATCTCCGTGTTGACTTTGACACCCTCACTTGCTCTGAATCTTCGTGTTTAATTGCTATTGACATTCTGAGGACTCATCCGTATCAGAACATGCTTACTCACTCTGCAACTGTTCCTGAGATCTACATCCAACAGTTCTGGAACACTATGGAAAGGGTCAAAGGACAAACTGCTGTGACGGTGACTCTGAATCACAAACAAGTCACCATTACACCTGCAGACTTAAGGGCTGTTCTCCTAATTCCTGATGTCGATCCAACCAAACTATATGCCACACCTGTTGAAGAGCTCACTCTCCAATTCTTAATCGATATCGGTTATGACGAGGCTACAGGAGTAATCACCAAGCATTCTCACGTAGAGCTTAAGAGTATTCCTCAACCCTGGAGAACTCTCTACATGATCATCACCAAGTCTGTTTCTGGTCGTGACAGCGGCTATGAGCACCCTAAGCTCATGGAACTGCAAATATTCTGGGCATTGGTCAACAAGAAACACATCGCTATCGAAGCTCTGATTTGGGATGACATGATGTCATTTCTCAACAAACTTGGCTCAAAGATTCCCTACATCAGATATACTAAATTGTTGATCCAGAGAGCACTTGGACTTCATCCTGATATTCCCAAGAGGCTCAATGACCCTGACAATCACGATATGTTGACGGAACCCATTCTATCTGTCAGAATCAAGGAAACGTCTACAAAGAAACAAGGTGCTGTGCTGCCAGATTTCCTTCTAACTGAAGATGTCAGAAAGCTCGAAACGTACAAAAGATATCTGGAAGCAGTCAGACAAGGCAAAGTTGGTCATCTCGACGAAAAATCTTCTGGAACACCTGTAAGGAGAACCAGAAAAGGAAGTGCTGGAAGTGTCACAAGTACAGATAGTCAGAGGAATGTTCCAAAGAAGAAACCTATTCCAAAGAGGAAACCTACCCCTAAGAAGAAAGTTCCTTCTCAGGAAGCCACTCCGATCCTTTCACCTGAACCGCAAAGACAGCTCAGGGACGAGGACTCTGATGCTACTAACAGATGAAGAGATCACATACTCTGAAACTGCAAAGGATGAAAATCCCTCAGTACCAAAACCTCCAAGTCCTCAAACTAATAAAGGAAAAGGGAAGACTCATGCACTTGTGTCACATGATGACTGCTCTGAAGATGATGAAGAGCAACTGGATCAATCATACAGGAAGAAGTTTCACAAAGTCAGACACCTTCAAAAGGCCGAAGAATTTGCTAAAGATCAAATGGGTGGCCCCGGAGGATCAAGTGGTGCTGCCCACTCCTCACCAGATCCTGATATGGTTAATCAACCCGGTAAGGGATCTGGTGCCACCACTCTTCTGCAACAACAACAGCCTGTGGAGGATACTATCGTATATGAGTTTGAGAACCCTGAAACTGAGAAGTCTGAGAAAGATAAAGATGATGATTATGACAAGTTGCTTCTGGGTAGTCCCACACAGTCTCAGAAGGAAACTTCTGAATCACCTAAGGACCCCAAGCCTCCTCATGTCTCCTCCTCATCAGACTCATCATCTCACTCATCACAACCACCATCAACGAAGTCAACCAGATCATCATCCAAATCAGTGAAGAAACCACCTAAATCTTGGATTTCTCAGACTCATAAAAAGATTGTGAAAGCTGTCCAACAAGTCAGAAAGAAGGACATACTTTACAGAAAACTGAATTGGTTTGCTGACCAAATTCAGTACTTAAATGATGAGAAAGACAAGATGGAGAAAGAAAGGGAATTTGTTCAGAAGTTCATGAAGAGTCATCGTAAAGAGGAACTAAACGAAATGATCGAAGGTTACACTAACAAGTACCTTCAGGATATCGTTCCTAAAGTCCAAAAGGAACTGGAGAAGACAGCAAGAGATCTTACCCACAAGTTTCTTCTCGACACTGTCCCCGGTGTGACTAGAGAAATATTTTCCAGACAACTCACTCCTAACATCGTCGCATTGGTTAAACATACAATGGCCAAAGAAGCTGATCTCTCTGAATCTGAGTTAATCGCTAAACTAGTGATGCAAATGTCAAAGCGATCTGGAACGTTTATTTCGGATGAAGCTAAATTTTTCAAAAATCTACTTGATTTTCAACTCAGATCATCATGCAAGGAGTCAGCTGATCAACCCAAACGATCAAGAGATGACGATGATAAGGACAAGGACTCTGCACCTAAACGTCAGAAGCAGTCTGGTGAATCTACTTCAATGCCACCTCCTCCACCACGGATCTCTTCTCAACAAAAGTCTCCTCCACCTCGGTCTTCTACTGATAAACCTCGGGACGATTCCGAGTTACCACCCCTGACTCATAAAACAGGTGATTACTTTGAGTATACGGGTGGTGACGATGAAGAGGTCCTTGAGCCCCGACAACAACCCACCTCACCCAAACAAGTGCAGAAACCAGTTTCATCATCAAGGCCCTCCAAAAAGAAGAAGAAGACGACTCAGCCTGGAGTCGTATCATGGCTAGATGACGATAAAACCGAAGAGTTTGAATGGTTTTCCACACTTGTAAATCAAACTCCCTACCCTGATGAAGGTCAAGACTTGGTAGACGGTTCTACATTGGAGCACGCAAAACTTTTGCAAGAAAAGTTCCATGTGAAGAAAATGACGAAATCTGAGTTGAAGCGAATAAAAAATGAAGCGTTTCAACTTCTAAAAGACAGCTCTGAAAGCGCCCTCGAAGTCGAATATCATCTTGAGAACATCGCTCGAGCTATGTCTAACAACATGGATTGGCTCAATCTGGAAGCAAACATTGACTTCACACAAAGGGACAACCCTCCATACTACACCGATTGGACCAAACCCCTACCGACCATTGGCCAAGCAGACGAACCACGGATTCCCTTCCGATACTTTTTTAACAGAGATATGGATTTTCTCTTACACGGTAGCGATGATTCGCGAAAATATGCTACATCATTGACTCTTCCATTCCCAGCGGCTATTTACTCAAACTGCATAGCTATCGAGGAACGTGCAAATCACTTGTTTTCTGACAACGTGCAAGCATACGACCAAGATGCATTGTATGGGATTCATCATTGGCCTGAACGCCGAAGAATCTACTACAGAAGCTGCCTGGGTCAGAAGTCTCAACATGCAGTGTATAGTTCTAAGGACATCGTGGCCATCAAACACGTTGATCTCAAGTCTAAGTGGGACTATACATTCTTGAAGAATATCATAGTCAAACGACAAGATGAACAGGACTATGGATTCTCCGAGGCTGACTTTGAGAACTTATCTCTCAACGACATCGAAGACATGTACCTTGCCAAAGTACAGGGTCGTATGAGACAACTCTCAACTGACGTTCAACGTGAATTTATCAAGTCCGTTCTCATCTTCATTAGACGCATCATGATCAAAGAACGTGTTGAAGATATCCAGATGGCTGTTGAATCTTATCAGACGCGTGTCAACCTCGCTCCTCCAACGCTTACTCTTCCCGATCTCAACCAGATACCTCAATATACACTCATCAGCAAACCTTTCGGCGTTGTTTACCATAGTGAACTTCAAAGAAACTGCTTAATGGCGTGTAGTGAGCTTCACAAATTTGGGGATCATACCTTGAAGATGGTAGGGATGGATTGGCGTACAGGTTGAAGGATATACGCCTGAAAGTTAGGTCTCCTAAGCGCTGGAATTCTCAGGAAAGGAGGGATGTGAGAAGGATCATCACCATGATTGATGAACGGTTGTTCAGAAGGGACCAGTTCAGACGATTGGAGAGCTATGTTGGTGGTCGCCCCAGGAGAAACATCACCGGCTTTCAACGCCCTGTGCGCACTCCTGGGAATATCACTGCACTTCCTGGTACCCCTTAAATGGTTTCCTTCATATAATTTTGAATGTGTGATTATATATGTCAATGGCTTGTGCACACATAACAGTGTACAACCCGTAATTGTCAAGAAAGGACCCTGTGGTGCGCCTCAGTGCCACAATCCTTATAAAAGGAGCGAAAGCTTCTTATTTTTGAGTAAAACCTATCAAACCTTTCACTTTTCAAGGTTTTGCTCAAAAAGACAAGTACTTCCCCATATGATTTTTCAAACCTCAACCGTTCATATCACTAGTTGAGGGGGAGTATTTGATTTAAAACTTTGTTCACAAATTGTTCACAGTGGTCACTCTTCCCGCAACACTCAAAATGGTCATATTTATTCTCAACCGTTCAAAAATAACATTTTTATATGCCATTTTTGAGGGGGAGAAAATTGTGTGATAAGAAATATGTTGTGCAAAAATGCAAATGAATCTGTGCACCTCAGACTTAACCAACGAATTGACGGTACTAAACTATTTGTAACTCGAAAAGACTTGTCCTGGACGGGTAATAATTTCAAGCTAGTTCGCTAGTAATGTAAACGTGTCTCGCAAAGGACTTGTCCAAGTAGAAAGTACCATTCGAAAAACTTTTGATAGACATGAACTCTGACGGGTTTGACAACCTTCCAAGGTTCGTCTACACCTTCAAGGTAGTTATTCGAGCTAGTTGTCACCTAAAAGCTGACAATGTAACTCTTTAACTATTCTACGTAACCGTGTCTCGCGGGAGATTGTCTATCTTTAGTGGATCAATTCAAAAAGTGCGCGCTCTTTCCTCACTGTGCATTTAACCATTTAAACTATTAAGCACATGTGGAGGGGGAGTATTTATGCAAAACCTCATCTCTTACAGTGGTTCAAACATGTTTTTCATTTACAAACCCTTTGAGAGATATTTTCACATACAGTGGTTTTAATGGCAAACATAGGTTAGTCATGGAGTTATAATGTGACTAAGGTTAGGAATAATCGTCCTATGATCCACCAGAGCCGGAGGGATCTACCCAAGGACACTACCATTAGTTAGTGTTAGAAGTCCTTAGGAATGATTGTAAAAAGGAGAAAATGAGAATCGGAGAAAGAAGGAGTTGAAGAATCAAAAAGAAATGTAAAGTAAAGGGTGAAAAAAATAGCCCTCCAGATTACTCAACTTAGGGCAGACACCGGGTTCAATTCATATGCTACTGGTTGTCACTTAGTGACACCGGTATTGAAGATTAAAAGTCGTCATGGACCCAGTGACGCATGCACTAAACCTTCTTAGCCAATCAAGTTTCTCTCAACAGAAGCTTGTTTCATTCTCACAGGGAACCCTACATAAACTATTGGCTTTCTCTTAGAGATCGCTGGTATTGAAGAAGGAGACCCTCTCCCTAGTCTCCGCTCAGGAAAAACCAAAATGCACTATTGAGTCTAGAGCCACGAGATTCATCAAAAGATCTCTTAGGAACACTTGACATTTAATCACTTGATGATCAACAAATAAGATTATCAGTGGTTTATATCGAGTCCTTCACAGATCTTAGCAATCTGTCGAGAACATTTATGAGAGGTTCACATCTGTGATCCTCAGTGATTGAATGGAAACTCCTGCCAGGGTCAACATCAAACAGCCCTGACAGCAGGTCACTTCGGTAACTCCCCGTGGATTACGCGGAGTGTGTCTCAAACGGTCTACAGTCGTGAGGTGATGCTTCGGTGTACCTCAGCGACTCATCTGAACTGTAGATGTATTTCGGTACATCGCGTTATCTCACTTGTGGGACTCCAGTTCAGGAACGGCCTTTGTAAGAATTAGAGTTGTGTTTTCACACTATGCTGTTAACACTCTCGAAGTTCAAACTTGTAAGTGCCGGAAACCGCTTATTACTAACCGTTTGAAATGTTTTCTTATTATGGAAGCTCCAGAGCGGGATGATCGTGCTGATTCTTCTCATGCTCACGCCAACATCATCACTAATGGAAGTTCTATTCAAAAGCAACACAACCGTCAGAATGATTCTTCGTCAAACCAAAGAATCTACAATGTTAAAGACTTAAAGAACTTCATCAGCATTGAATTCCAACGTCAAAGAGCGTGTGAGCATGTTGAAGAATGACGTGGAGACACTGGAGCAGCGAAGCAGACCTGAGGCAGACTGATGCAGACAACAACATACTATCACTTTCACCACAAAGAACAATGATCAAAGAACAAAGTTAAAGATGACGTCGAAGCATAACTATTCAAAGATAACTATCTCTCTACACTGGGGAGATTGTTCGAATCAAGGCAATTCCTCTCACAAGAAAGAAGAATGTCAGAAGACGTCACAGCTACTATTACATCAACGCCTTCACCGTTTACATTCATATATACTTGAGGGGGAGATTGTTGGAATCACTCCTAAACAGTATTTCAAGTATTTATATTTCATATGTAATAGGTAGCTTTATTATGGCCTTTATGTTTGTTTAAGGTCAAGCTTATGTAGAAGGCCCATAAGCTTAGGCCCAAGCCCATATAAGAAAGGATGGGAACTAGGAGTGTTGCCCTAGCTTCCCTCCTATAAATACTCTTGTAAACCCTCATTTGAGGGTTGGTTGTTCAAGTTTTCCTTTCATTCACTCTATTACGCATAACCGTCTCATATTATTGTGTGTGTGTGTTTGGTTCTTGTTCAATCGCCTCATCTCCTTTCTTTATAACTTGTGTTTGTAAAACTAGTGACCTAACAAACCTAGTTATTAATTATTGATTGGTTGTCTCTTATCTTAATTGTAATTGGCTTAGGAGTGCAATTAGGCTATCGTTGTGTTTAAATGCTTGAGTAATATTTGTGAACCTTAGTTTATGAATCACTTAGCGGATTTCGTAGTCTAAACATCCAAAGATAACCTTAAAGTTAGTTTATGAATCATCTAGAGGATTTCGTAGGCAATAACCTTAAGGTAGTCTCAAAGAGTTAGGGAAAAAGGCACACCCTACGACCTTAGAAAACACAACGCGTTAAGAATAAGGACGTGACAATTCAACCACCAATTAAAGATAACTAGGGAGTAATAGTATTTAGGTAAGCACATTTTTAATCATCATACGAGCACACATCAAAAAGACATAGACTACCCATAGTATTAGATAATTAGAATAGTAGAGTTATCGGTAGAAGTACCACCCCCCAAATCCAAGCCCCGAGATTTTACCCTTAGCTTTCTAAAAATATAAAAAGATAAAAAAGAATCTTCCTCAACCTCAACCTTAGCATAGTACACTTCTTCCTAGCATTCCTATTCCCCTAGAGAACGATATCAATCCCCGAGGCTTACCCAATACTACACTAAAATGATTAGGTTCACTGCCTAGGGTGTTGAAAAACTTGCTCGACGAAAAGGAATTTCCTTTGACCCCGAACGCGCTTCGTACACGCATCAAGTTTTTGGCGCCGCTGTCGGGGAATATAATCGCTAGTTAGGTTTTTATCTCGTTTAGGTTCTCTTGCTTGATTCCTATAATGTGAGATTTTTTTTCTTCTCATTTTTAGCTTCCTTGTAGTCTATCCCCCTTCTTTGTGTTTGTGTTCGTGAAACCCTTTTCATTTGTCGCTATGGCAAGTGAAGTTGCATTCGAATCATTAATGTAACACCCCCAAATTTGGTTTAGCGGAAGCATACGTGTTATTGGGGAATGTTACGAAATTGGTGAATCACAACACAAGTAGTAAAGAACGGAATACATACTCCGTTTAATTTCATAAAAAGGAGGGCAATGTTTTAGTTCGTTGTTTTAAGTATCGCTTACTCAAAATAGTTTAATTGTATTAAAGCTAAACTTTAGTTTGTAAAAATTATTAAAATGATTTTTAATAGTAAGTATACGAAGTACATATATATACTTTTCATATTGACATTAATATGATTTTGAAATTCAAAGTTTGATTTGATAGATAATTACAAGGTTCCATTAGTAAGTATATAAATGTATATATACTTGTTCAAGTTGACACAAATGGTATTGTCAAAATTGTAATCAATTTATTTTCTAATTGTGTTTAGAAAACGCTTGAGTTACATTTGGAGACTATCAAATTTATTAAGTGACAAAATAAAGTAGTGGTCTCTATTTATTTATTAAGACTTGTTCTTGATATATATATATATATATATATATATATATATATATATATATATATATATATATATATATATATATATATATATATATATATATATATAGTTCAAATGAGAAGTTCACTTTTCATACATTCATTTACACATTGTCGTTAATTACTACGTGAATCATGTTTTTAAAATACTTGTTGTTTATGCCAAACGTTCATACATTTTTCGTTAAGTTATGACTTGTATACATAATTAACCATGGGCTGCGGCCCATTTTAAATGTCAATATGGTACCAAATCTTGGGCCTGGCCCGGTGTGATGGTTTCAATGAGAGGGAAGGAAACAAAAGGAAGGAGGGCTGGTCCATCATTGGCACTACATCCTTGCTAACAGAAGACTTAGAAGTGATTTCATTTCCAGGTTCTTATTTGTTAGGAATTAGAAAATTCCATAGTGAAGAGTCGGTCACCCCAAATATTATCTAGCATAAGTTAGCTCTTAGACATGACGTTATTTACGTTATTTAGTAGTTTATTAGTTAATTAGTAGCATAGATTAGTTTAGAGTAACACCGTGGAGGAAGGACGGGTCTTTACCCACTGTATGCCTGATCCACAGTCCGATAGGAGGACGTATTGTTTGTAAGTATAAATACCCCTTCCATCCATGGAAGGGGTGTGGCTTCTTTGAATCTAACCTTTCACTTTTGATAAGCAACTCTCTTTCAAGAACCTCCTCTCTACTCTCTTCATCTCTAAAATGGCTTTCTTGTTTAATCATTGTCCTAGACCACCCGAATCATCAAACAACATAAATATTGGATCCTAACAATTGGTATCAAGAGCCATGGTTATGTTGTTTGTGTTGAGTCGAATGGTTTTTTAAGCGGATTGTTTGTTTCATTGATGCAAGTTGATGCAGTTTTCGTTGTATTGTACTGTTGTTGACTTGTTGTTACTGGGCTTGATTGAAGTGTCCAAACTGTTTTTAACATGTCTTGAATAAGTTTATATCAGTTTTTTTAAAATACAGTCTTGGTGGTCTAATAACTGTGGTGCGAGTTGGGTTGAGGTCATACATGTTCATGTATTTGGTCAAATCGTCCAAGTGGGTATATGTTTTTGTAAATCTGTATTTTACAGCAGTTTCTGGGTTGATACATGAAATTTTTGAGTGCGAGTTGAGTCACATGAATATGCTGTTTGATATAATAATCTACTATGCGAGTTGACAGTTGGCTACTTCTTCTAAGCGAGTTGGTGCTTTCTTGTATGCGAGTTGTAATGATCTTATGAGCGAGTTGTGGACTCGTATTATTGAATGCGAGTTGTCTTTTGGACAATGCGAGTTGGTATGATGAGTGTTGCACTTGCTCTTTAGCGATTTTCTTAAGAATGTCAAAGCGAGTTGCTGTCATGCTGTCCAGGTACGATGAACATTAAGCGAGTTGACTCAGAAAACCAGATGCGAGTTGAGTACTAATGTTTATAAAGCGAGTTGGGTCACAAGATTAGGGTCAAATGCGAGTTGGGTTAGCGAGTTGGGTCATGTCTTTTGCTATCAACTTGTCTTACAGAAAGGATGAAGAAGAAGAGTGATCACTTGACCACAAACCATATTCTATATCACAACAGTCACTATACAAACCGAAACATCATTTTAATTCTCGTTCCATTTTCATAAACAAATCTCAGACCCGAATCAAAGCTAATGGACTCACGACCTCAGTTTCATACATCATTGGTTCATGTTCAAAGACTCATATCAACAACAAATCGATCTCAGTTATTGTTCCTTATGTGAGTGGTACTTCAAACTCATATATATCATTTAATCTATTCACAAAGGAACTCGTACATCATTGATCTCATTAGAAACCCTCACTTATGGTTATATTTGAACTTGAAAGAAAAAGAGTACAACAATATATTCAGTTTTCTCCCTCCTCTCGTTCATGGGATTCATAGAAACAAATGACTCGCTTCATGGACTATCCGAAACAATAATGAAAAGAATATAACAAACATGTTATTTCTTGTTCAATTATTCATTTTTAATGAAACTTAAACATGAAGATGATAAGTGAAACCTACCTTTGAAACGGATCGATGATCTCATGGCTGTCACTAAAGAACTCACACCATCCCTGTAGCCTTCACATATCTCGTGCCATCCCTGTGGCGAGAATGAATGTGCTTGTTTTGTGATTAGTGATGTCCATGTGTAGATGGTCAATTATTTGAGATGAGAAAGGCTGTGATCTATTGTTTTATGGTGAGTGTTTGTTGATAATTAAGGTGAAAATAAGCTGGTGATGGGGGCGCGTATGTTGGGGTCTGAAGTAGGTTTGTGAGATTGCTTAGATAAGAGGCGGATTTGTTGAGAGTGTTTAGGGTTTGGCTACTAATATTAGGGTAACTTGGTGGTGTTTGAAGAGTGTTATATATCCTAATAATTAGGGTAGATGGGCTGTGATCCGAAGATAGAGGGGATATGGGCCGACCGGGTTTTATGGATAACTAGGCCTCATGGTTTGATCTCGTGGGTAATTGTTGATTTGGTCTTGGATCGTAAGGTATTTATATGGACTATGGTTAATTTTTAAGGTTTGAATATTCAATTACTCATGGGCATTTGGTGATTATTTTGAGCATGGTATAATACCACTTTGAGCTCGGATGAGGTATAACAGTTGGACTTCACTTAAATATTTTTGACATACCAAACATATATCTAATTTGAACAATGTCAACATTTGTACCATTTTGACATAATTCAAACGAATATAATGAATATGTCATATTTAGTGTAACTTGGGCCGAATATGACAAATGGTAAATGGTATCAAATGGTGTTATGATGTGATTGGTGTTTTGAACGATTTTTATCATCTTATGAGGATAAAACGAATTTTAGTGCATTAGGTATATGTGATAAGGTTGGTCTGCACATTGCTTTCATTAGGCTTAAAGTTGTAACAATAGATCGGGTCGTTCGGTGCTGAATGGAATCGGGTTGTTTGTATATGTGGTGATATGTTGTATTTAATGGATTGAACCAGGCTTAATAGATTTTAGATCGGATGATCATTGGTGGTTATGAGAGTTGATGATGAGATTGGGTATGATGATGAGATTTGTTGCGTTATACTGGTTGATATTTTGGTTCATACATTTTCACGGATAATATCATGTCTCGGCTTGATTTGATACTTGAACAAGGTTGACTATGGGGCTGTCTGTACGATATTTCTTATTTGGATTTGAAGTGAGGTTTTCCGGGCACGGTTGCTTAATTTTTGTCTTCTTTCTTTCTACCATTCTGCGAAGATGACTTGTTTGGGCGTTTACAGAGGGTGATAAAGACTTGGCTGTTTAGTTATGTTTGTGATTCTTTCTCGCTTAACCCACAACGTAGCTATCACTTCGGTGTCTCGCTCAGTTGAGGATATGTCAAGAGGTTTTGTACATTGGGTACACCGTTTCTTCTTCACAAGGATTAGTACAAGTTTAAGTAACAAATCTGGGGAATTTTACTTCATCATCAAGTTTGGCATATCGGGTCTACTTCTCCATGTGGTCACAACAATAGCCGACAGAATATGTGCACGATGTGTTTTCCAGAGTATTTATTGGATGGTTGATGATGTTGATGATGTTGGACAATGAACCGCTGATGAACCGCTTCATGTTCCCCTAAAATAGATATTTACCGAAACCAAAGTTGTCATAACATATTCAAGCTGACATTGTTTACGGTTTTGTCTTGATTTTGTAAAATCCCGCGAAAGAATCTATTTCTCGGTTTAAATCTTTGACTTGTAAAATCCCGTGACAATGGAAACATCCTGGTAATTGCAAGGTGCATTTCCAGATCTATCTTACGGTTTACTCTTGGTTTTGTAAAATCCCGCGAAAGAAACTATTTTTCGGTTTAAACCATAGAGTTGTAAAATCCCGTACCGATGGAACCATTCTGAAGAAATGGAAAGTGTATATCGGGATCTTATTTGATGCTGGTGCTACGGTTTCCACTTCAAAGAAGGGATAAAAAGGGTGTACTTCATAAATTGGGTGTTTGTTTGGATTGTCCTCATGGCAGTTTGGCTATTACAAGGTTTTACGGGGTTACGTGCTTTTAACCATGGTCAGGATGAAACCATTATAAAAGTTCATTTAAATGTCAAAGAAGGCTAGATTTGAGCTGTTCAGAAGATGTGACAGAGGCGTTAATTCAGTATTATTTATTTGAGGTTGAAGTGAAATATCACGGGCGAGTGTACTTAGTATCTGAAGGTATCGGGGATGGTTGGATGAAGATTCTTCAAGATCCTTGTTCGAGCTTATCTTCAAATACGAAGACTTGGAAATCTAGTTATTGTTGGGTGTCTTTTACCTTTTCTTTTACCACTTGGGGGAATTGGGCTCATACCACCACAAAATAACTATCACTTTAAGGAGTTACGTTGTAGTGCTCAGTGTCACATTGAATTGTGGATTCTCAAGAGGTGATGTACGTCCATTACTTGATGGTTGGTTGGATGAAGAGTATAGAGTACTTAGAGATTCAATGGAGGATGAAGTCTCGGCACCGCTCTTTGTTACATATGTGCAAGTTTAAGTCACGAGTTCGGGGTAGTTTACTTCAGGGTCAAATTCATCATATTGGATTTTCTCCATCAGCTGTCACGACAAATAGCCTACTGAATGATAATGGGGTTGATTACAAGTTTGCCAAGAGTAGATGAAAAGAGAGAGATTAATGACGTCTGTTCACATCAGTTCAGGCCTCGTACTCTAAAGAAAAGAAAAGTGTACGTTTCAGTGCGCTTTATCTTCAAAAGAAGAGAAATCTTCTTATGACGTATGAACACAACAGTTCATGCCTCGTACTCTAAAGAAAAGAAAAGTGTACGTTTCAGTGCGCTTTATCTTCGAAAGAAGATAAATCTTCTAATGACGTATGAACACATCAGTTCATGCCTCGTACTCTAAAGAAAATAAAAGTGTACGTTTCATTGCGCTTTATCTTCCGAAGAAGAGAAATCTTCATATGACGTATGAACACATCAGTTCATGCCTCGTTCTCTAAAGAAAAGAAATGTGTACGCTTCAGTGCGCATTATCTTCGGAAGAAGAGAAATCTTCTTATTATGACCATTCTCATCAACATACTTCATACTTTTTCCATGCGCTTCAGTCATCAAGTGAACCGGGCTACCACTGATTGTTTTCTCATTCCACTTGCTCGATTATAATGAAGATGGCGACATCATGTGCTTATTTTGCGGGAGAGAAGTGTGAATAGAACATTCGGATGATTTTCACTTATTTAGTCAAGAATGGCATCTCCATATGCAATTCTTGAGGGGGAGAAGAAGTGTGAATTCTTTGCATTGCTGATTGATATTTGAGAATTTAAATGGTCATACGGCTCTAAACTCATGTAAGAACCGAGCTTCTTATTATCGGGTCATCTTCACATGGAGTTTTTCTCTTCTAAGAGCCGTTGGTTGACATCTTCACTCGGATTGATGAGTTTATCGACAAAGTGCTTCCGGTTAATGCTTCACGTATACATCAACATGATGATTCCGAACAATCTCTCTGTTCTTGTTTGATGTGATTGGTAGTTTGGCGTTACCATCTTGTGTGTTCGTTGCGGCCTGATTGCTGATTTCCTTGATGAACATCTTTCTGTTCTTGTTTGATTGGGAGGGATTTTAGTTAAGGGGATTTGCAAGATGTAAGTTAATTGGGATGCTTTTTGGTGTGAGTTGAAGATGTTAACTATCTATTCCCCAACTGGACAATCTTGAAGAAGGTCGAGTCTACAGTCTGTTCTACATTTTCTGCTACATGTTAGAAGACTAAAGACGAGTTGCATTTAAAGATCTAAAGACTTCTTCTTAATCTGGGCATTTATCAAACATATTGTCGGTTTAGGGGAGAGCACTAATTGGGGGAGAGTGAAATGTCTGATTTAATCCCCAATTAGACTTGCTCACATTCCGCTTCAGCAAGTTGATTCTCACAATGACTTCAAGTGTTCTTCTCATAAAGATTTCAAGTATTTGGGCTTATACAATGAGTTGCTGATTCTGAAGCATCAAAACCAGCAAGGGGGAAGGAGACACGCATCTAAACGCGAGTAATCTTGATGAGCTTAATACTTCGAAGTGATTGAAGATATCCCGGGAAGACAAATGTTATTACCGCAGAGAAACTTAAGGTTTGACTCATGGCGAGTAAACTTGATGAACTTAACTCTTCTAACTGATTGAAGATATTCCGGGAAAACAAATGTCATGACCGCAGAGAAACTCAAGGTTTTACTCATCAAGGCGTTTAGTGCTCTTATTCCAACTATGTGGGGGAAGAGATGTTAGAGAAAGTTTCTGAAGATAAAAGAGGTACACAAGTACGACATATTCAGGGGAGATAAATGTGTAACATGAGGGAGGTGTTATCAGTTATTCTCTCGTTGGGAATGTGTGTACTTTGGATTCTTGGGCTTCATACACATTCATCAGGGACGAAAGATGTGAACATAGGGGAGGTGTTCTTCATTACCCTCATGATGTGTATTCGGGAGAGTTCTTGGATATTGGTGTACTTCGGGTTCTTGAGCTTCATACACGTTCATCAGGGAAGAAAAATGTGAACATGGGAAGGTGTTCTTCATTCCCCTCATGATGTGTATTCGGGAGAGTTCTTGAGCTTTATACAAAGAGACTGACTGCATCAACTCAACTACTTGGGGGAATTGTTCTCTTGACACCTTTTGGAATGGATTGCGTCAGACTTCAGTGGAAAAGGAATTTGAGAAGAGTTATTTATGTGTGGGATGATACGTTGCTGTTCTTGTTGATGATATAACCTCGAACGAAGAATCACGGTGATTATTCTTGAAAGGAGCAGCGGGATTTATGATAATGGTGTGCTTCTCTGTGCACCTGGCTAAGGCAAGCTTGAAATACAACTTCAAATCTGCTCAGCTAAAGGATTTTCGGTTTGGGGGGAAGCTGCCAAAGTCTCACTTTCAGTTGGTTCAATTTATTTCTTCGATTCAAGAGCCCTGGAAGCTTTGGTGGTGAATGTTTAAGGGATGATTTCTTTCTTCTACAACGGGGCTGCTCGATATCCTTATCTCGGTACTCGTATCATCATCTTCTTTAACTATATCATCTATTCTATCTTTGTAAATATTTATCAGAAAACAAAATACAAAAATATAAAACCAACAAAAAGAAAATAGAAAAATATAAAACCAACAAAAATCCATAAAAATCAGAAAAATTTGAAAAATACCAAAAATATGTTTTCTCAAGACATGTCTTCTGGTATCGATAACATCTACGGTCTTAGAAATGTCATTCAATAATGGCACGGGACTTTAGATGAAGTTTGAGCAGGAGGTGTAAATATTTCTTTCTAAACATGTCACACACTATGGCTTACAGTTATTTCAGACTGTAACCCGGGCTTCAAATGATGGCTTCCAGTTACTTCTGACTGTGACCCGCGCTTAAACCATGGCTTGCTATTACTTCTGATAGCAACCCGTTTTTCAAGAAAGGAAAGTGCTACGCTTAAACGTTTTTCACAAAATTCGTGCACTTTTCCTAAAAACATATTGAGGAAAGTATGTCGAAGGACTGCTGTTCCTACACAAATGTTTTTCCGTCTAAAATTCTTCAGAAAAATATTTGTTGTTTTTCAAAAATGGTGGAAAATGAGTTGCTTGAAAATCAATCAGTTTCAGAGTTTTAGTAAAAATTGAAAACTCAATCAATGACTTCAGCGCTTTTAAACCTTTTCAGAAAAATGAGTCATTGATTGAGGGGGAGAATGTTTTCAAACTTATATCATCTAACGGGCTTTCTTAATTATCCTAATATGCTTAATTAAAAATGATGTTAACCTATGTTGAAGGACTAGGTGCCTAGGATATGATTGCTAGGATTAGATGATTAGAGTTTGATAAACACATTATTCCCATACCTTATATGATCTGATTGATATGTTGGATTGACTTTTATTAGTCGATTGATGTTTGGGTGTTGTCGACCACCATATATTTGTATGTGTGTTCACTAACGTATGCAGGTATATTGGTATATAAGAATGTTCCCGATCCGGATCCCACAATTAAAGATGATTGGATGCCAAAAGGAAAGGGTAACTATTTCTTGGGTTGACAAATGAAGAAACGAAGCTTAATTGGACTTCTATGGAGAGTTGGCATAAATGCAACGTAAGAGGTCTCACTACATCAGCAGATGGTTTTCTTCGAAGTGATTGAAGAAACGGAGCTTAATTTGACCTCAGTTGGCATTCAAAATGCAACGTAAGAAGAAGTCTCACTGCATCTGCAGACGGTTTTTCTTCCAAACCCTACTGCAACAACAACGGAAGCTTCTCAACCACCTAACGTATCTTTGTGCAGGATACCATTTTTAAACAATTTTTGAGTAAATTGAATTAAATTGTTTTGAAAATGAAAAAATGTTGTTTTGAAAATATATTGGACTAAATTTTGAAGATCACCGGACTTCACTTTATCAAAACTTAAGTCACTCAATTATCGACTTCGGTCATCGATTGAGGGGGAGAGTGATTTAAAATAAATTATTTTCTATCAATATTGCTTCATAAAAGTCCGGATTGTACAATATAAGTGGTGATCTAAAGATTTAATGTTATGTCATGGTATGATCTTTTCTTTAGAATCAAGGTCTTTCAAAATGAAATTTTTTCTGTTCTTGTTTGATTGTGAAATTGTTTTGTTTTACTTAAAAGATCTCTTAAAAACTATCATACCTGACACTAACAATCTTTAATGTCTTAAAATGGTCCTTATCTGTCATCTTTCAAAATTGAATCTTGCCACGTCTTTCCCCAAATTTTTCTAAATGATTTAAATCAGTTGGGATCACAAATCTCAAATGGTTTGATATTTCTGATCGGGGTAGAGATCGTGATTTAAATCTCAAATATGTTTTTAATGGAATTGGTTTTAGTCCTTTAAAGGCACTCCTGCCTTCATATGCCAAACGATTTCAATATACATAATGCACATGTTGAGGAGGAGGATTTATCCAAATACCAGATGAGTATTTAAACAAGGCCACATTTTCTCCCATGTTTTCTAAACCTAATTAAATCAATTGGGATCCAAAATCTCAAAGGGTTTGATATTTTTGATCGGGGGAGAATTTGTGATTTAATAATGAAATTTGATAAAAGTTGATCGTTTTGATTCAGTTTTGCAGGCTGCTCTCTCATATGTGCTAAATGCTTTCGAATCTCGAAGCATATATTGGGGGGGAGCATTTTAAAAGAAAAGAAACTATCGAGGTGCAAATGCTTTTATGTTTTAACATAAAGTACCTTGATTGAGTTTTAAATGGTTTCTTAATGGCTTGTGTGATCGTAAATGTGCTTCAAAGAACTCTTGCCTCTATGTGATAAAATGATTTCAAATATCTTACGCACATATTGAGGGGAAGAATTTTACCAAGAAAATCAAATGGCTTTTTCGTATGAAAATTGTGATCAAAGAAAATATTTCAAAGTCCTCTTGCCTCCTTGTGCTAAACAATTTCTAAATCACAGGCACATGTTGAGGGGGAGGTTTTTCTAAATGATCAAAACTATTAAGGTACAAAATGCTTTGATCTCGTATCACAAGTACCTTGATTGTTTGTCCAAATGATTTTTCAATTGGTTTCGAGAAGGAATGAACTGTACCAAAAGACCAACCATTTTACTTTATGCATGGAGTTATAAGGATGGTTAGGTTAGGTATTTGTTCCCACGATCCGCCAGAGCCGGAGGGATCTACCCCAGGACAATCCACTAGATAGCGTAGAGTCCTTAGGTATGATGAAAAAAGGAGAAAAGTGAGATATGGGAAGAGTGCGGACTGAGACAGAGCTAGTACTGGAATAAACCCAACAAGGTTCTGGTTATGAAGTCTCGGTAAGCACTGAAGGGGTTGAAGAATGAAAAAGAAATGAAATGAGAAAAGGGTGAAAAGAAATAGCCCTCCAATAATTCAACCTTAGGGCAGAATCCGGGTTCAATACATATGCTACTAGTGCTTACTAAGGTAACACTGGTATTGAAGACAAGACGTCATGGACCCAGTGACGCACTGCACTACAACTTCCCAAGCCACTCAAGTTCCTCTCAAAAGGGCTTGTTTCATTCTCACGGGGAACCGACATAATCTATCGACTTTCTCTTAGAGATTGTTGATATTGAAGAAGGAGACCCTCTCCCTAGTCTCCGGCACAAGAACCAAACACAATTGAGTCTAGAGCCAAGAGATCATCCACAATATCTCGTTAGGACACTAAATTCTTGAAGACTTGCTTTTTCACACAATGTGGAAAGTAAGTATATATTAAGAGTCCTACGCATTATCCTTGTGGTATTGCCAGAACATCCGAGTGATATGTAAAAATATTCACAATGAAGATGGAAATCCTTCTAGAGCCAACATCAAACAAGCTCTTGGTGGGTGACATGTGAAATCTTGCAAAAGATCAAGCTTGTGACAACTGGATAGAAACGATGGGGCGATTCATTATTGAATCATCCTTGGTCCAGGAATGGAATTGACGAATACTTTTGGAAAAACCATTCGATGTGCAAATCTTCTTTTCTCTAGCGCATCGAATGTGTATTCATATTTCAAATTCAAAAAGTATCTCTGATTGAAAAAAAAATACTTTTAGAAAAACCGTTCGATGTGCGAATCTCTTCTTTTCGCTAGCACGTCGAATGTGTACTCATTCTCTAATACAAAAAGTATTTTGATTGAAAATTGATCTTTCTCATAAAACCTTCGTCGTATTGCAAAACTCTTTCTTCAAGCAATACGCGATTGTTTTTCAAATCATTTTTCATCAATCAGTGAATCTCAATTTTCTGGTTCACTCACTCCGTGTTGTCTTCTTTGAGACGTTCCGGTTTGAGAACAGCTAGAACAGCTGTGAAACCCTGTCAAGGAGATTCTTAGGAATCCTACCTGATCACAGGCAGTACTTGTATTGATCAACGGGGAACCGTGGGCCGTGTACCTCAATTCAACGAAAGTGATCAAAGACACTTTCGTGCGCTTTATTGCTAACTGTCGTATGCAGGTGCACCCCGACGATTGCAGCTGATCAGAATTGAAGAGTCAATCCAAAGCCGCATGTTCACAGCAACCACACTTAATTGAAGAAATCATGACTGGTGCATATCTACATAACCTGGTTCTGATATCTTTATACTATGCTTCTGCTACGCTGCTGCAAATATCATGAACCAGTAAGGCTTCCGCTACTCTGTTGGAAAGATGTCATGATTCAAAAGTGTGAGCATGTCGGTCCGAAAGTCACAACTTCACATGATGGCAACACAATAAAGGGTGATCCAGAGATTTACTGTGGCTGATGATCTCAATGAAAGTTCGAAGATCATCAAAGATGTGGATCAGTTAAAGGCCTCCACTTAAAGTACAATGTTATCGGACCTTAAAGAATTGCTACTGATGCACAAAGATTGCAAAATTAAAGATTTGAAGTCTACGAGCTCAAGAACAAAGTCAAGAATAGAATGCTAGGATTCAAAATGTAAAACATGGGGTGACCTCCCTTAGGGGGAGATTGTTAGGAATTAGAAAATTCCATAGTGAAGAGTCGGTCACCCCAAATATTATCTAGCATAAGTTAGCTCGTAGACATGACGTTATTTACGTTATTTAGTAGTTTATTAGTTAATTAGTAGCATAGATTAGTTTAGAGTAACACCGTGGAGGAAGGACGGGTCTTTACCCACTGTATGCCTGATCCACAGTCCGATAGGAGGACGTATTGTTTGTAAGTATAAATACCCCTTCCATCCATGGAAGGGGTGTGGCTTCTTTGAATCTAACCTTTCACTTTTGATAAGCAACTCTCTTTCAAGAACCTCCTCTCTACTCTCTTCATCTCTAAAATGGCTTTCTTGTTTAATCATTGTCCTAGACCACCCGAATCATCAAACAACATAAATATTGGATCCTAACAATCTTATTGCAAAGGTTCACTTCTTTGTCTTTCACGTGTAACGTAAGTACTTTGGCTCGAGTTACTTGTTTCGTTCACGCTTCAACTTAGGAAGCCGAAACTCTCAACTAGTGATCGTGACCTCATTACTATGGTACTACCAAAAGAACGAAGTTGTCGACACACTTTTATAGCCTCAAGTACATCCATTTTGATGACTACTATGTACTTACTAAAGACAAGCTAACAAGAGAAGATGATCATGTACAAGACTTGACTCGAACTAGATTTGGTTAGCTTTGTTAACTAGGAAAATGAGAGCAAAAGGGGTGACGATACCACTTGTTAGTTGAGTACTACTCGACTTGGTTCTACTCGTTAACCATTACACTCTTACGGAACTAGAAAAGTATAGATTACTCGAAATATATTTTAACACATGAGCACTCTTGACTTGAGTTTCTCCCTTGTCATACCTAGCGACTTAGACACAAGGTTCACCACTAAAATTTGAGTCACAAGACATTAAGATGACAAGCATGTTTCTCAAGTTTAAGCAAGGTTATATCAAGTTTCGACACTAAATGACATGAATGTCGACTGAAAATGCGAGTATCAACATGGGTTACTAGTAGACTTTGCAAAACTTGACTCATCCACTTTTTCTTGTTCCTTACCCTCGACAGAAAGCAAACGGACCCATTTGCAAATGACTACTTAAGTCCAAGTAACATAGATTATTTATCCAAACACCAAGATTATACATCAAGAACACCTAATGCATAATCGTATTATCCAACTTTTATAAAACTTAACTTCTCTATTTTCTTGGTTAATACCACTCGACAGAAACATGATTAACAAAACAAAGTAAAACTCAAATCTCAAATAACCAAACTCACAACTCGACATGGAATCCAAGAACATTTATAATCGATATAACCAAATCGTATAACAATTTATTTGATAAAATTTTCCATCTTAATATCATAAAATAACATAAAAACATTACAACAAGAAAATGAATAACCTCAACTCGAGAGTGATGGGTGAGGAACGAAGTGGCTTCGTGGGTTCGGACCAAACGAGACTTGATTTAGCTCCAATACACTCCCAATTGCAAAACCCCCAAATCAATTTTTGAAAACCCTAAGTTTCACAAACCCTAGTTTTTGGTAAAATTGATGAGGAAACTGAGTTGGGGCGTTTGCATCTCTACTAGAGATAAAGGAAGTATCTTGGGAAGGAGCTTGACTATCTTTCTCTCCTTGTGACTTGGTTTGAAGCCGAATTTAGTTAACTTCCAAAACCTAGGCGAATCTTGGATTTTGGCTCAAGATAGATTGGTGTGGAGATATGTTTCTCTTGGGTGACTTTGTCTTGACTCTTCTTGGATTCATTCGAGTCATAGCCGGCGCCTACAAGGAGTGGTTTGAGAGACAAAAACTTTCATGGTTTTGGTAAGAGAGAAGAGAGGATGATGGAAGAAACATGTTGGGTTTTCCTCTTTGAGAGATTCGACCTACAAATGAGGTGCAAGTCTAGAGGTTGAAGATGAAGATTGATATCTCTTTCCTCTGCTTTTGTGTTGCTTTGTCGTTTGTGGGAAGAGAAGACAAAGGGTGTATTATCTCATTTTTTATAAAAGGTTTACTTTTAAAAGTAATACAAATATAAACGTGTGTGTGTATATGTATAGTATACTTATGGTTTATTTGTGTACATGTATGTACTTGTGTTTACTTATGTATTAATTGTGTTTGAGCCTTATAATAGGTCTTTATTTAAGTGCAAGTGTGTTAAATACTTGGTGTCCCGCGATATTAAATTGTGACCGAAGTATCATTGTTTGATAACTTTTATAACGTAGTATCTTATAGTTACGTGTCTGAAATATTATTATCTTTGTAATATTCTATATCACGGACATTTGTCATTTGTTTTATCAAGCCCTTATCATAGTATCGGTACGCGTGCAGTGTCGGTCACTGGGGAAAACGAGATAACCTCTCGTCTTATAAATTAAATCATAAGACAAAAATGAAATATTCATAAAATGATATGAATGCAAAAGTGATGCAAGAGTCTACTGTATGCGAGCTAACTACTCAAATGATCAGGCAAAGCTTATGCATGCTTAATGACTTATGCCTAGTAATAATAAATTACTAATTATTAGTTAAATTTTAGTGAAAATTTACCGTGTGTCACATCCTCCCCGCCTTAGAAGAGAAAACCGTCCTCGGTTTTCAGTTAAAATTACTTGTTAGAGTAGTGAAGAGATGTGGGTATTTACGCTTGAATTGGTCTTCACGCTCCCACGTGTATTCTGGACCTCTTTGAGAGTTCCAACGGACTTTGACGATAGGAATGCGGCTTTGCTTAAGCCGTTTGATCTCTCTATGCATAATTTCAATGGGCTCCTCGACAAAATTCAGTCTTTCGTCAACTTGGATTTCTTCCAAGGGAATAGCAAGAGTTTCGTCGGAAAGACATTTCTTCAGGTTGCATACGTGAAACACGTTGTGTACAGAGCTGAGTTCCTGTGGTAATTCGAGTCGGTATGCTACCGGTCCGATTCTTGCGAGAATTTTGAAAGGTCCAATATAACGATGATTTAACTTTCCACGTTTTCCGAAACGGATTACGCCCTTCCATGGCGCAACTTTGAGCATAACTTTATCTCCCACTTGAAACTCAAGTGGTTTCCTTCTTTTATCCGCGTAGCTCTTTTGACGGTCACGAGCTGCTTGCAGTCGGTTTTTGATTTGTACAATCTTCTCAGTAGTTTCTTGAATTAACTCCGGACCAGTAAGTTGACTTTCTCCAACTTCGGCCCAACACACAGGTGATCTACACTTCCGACCATAGAGTGCTTCATATGGTGCGGCTTTGATGCTTGTGTGATAGCTGTTGTTGTAACCACCGGTAAAAATCCACCTTTATACTAATAATAATTCATTTTCTACGTACAATTTTTTTTTTATTATTTGATTACTACAAATAGATAATATGCCGTACACACAAACTGCTCTCTTGCATAGTCAATGCCTTTGTTATACACACTCTTAAGTGACAATGGAAGTCTCACAACAGTGTCATGCTTGAAACTTCTCGACATGGTCACCCATGTCAGTTGTGTCCTCACACAAGATACGGAATGTTTGGTATAAAGTATCCTTATATCATTAGCGTCATTTCCAATAAAATGTCACTAAGTAAATTAGGGTTTTCTTAAAGTTTTATAAAAATTTCGATACTACGTCATAAACCCTAATGTACAAAACATTAAACTTAATGTACAAGTTTAAAGCATAAAACCTTAACTCTAGGGCATTTCCCGATTAAAACCCTAATATGCAAATCTTATGATTTTATGTTAATAAAATCACGAATTAAAAATTAAAGATATATACGAAACATTTACCAACTTCCAAGGTACAAGTTTATTAAACCAATGTACAAGTCATTAATGCATAAGAGTATTCATTTAATATAAAATTCATTATAAACCTTGGTGTACTTAATTTTAAGCACATTGTACAAACTTTTCAAGCACAAGTCTTAAATATATATTTTATTTTAGTAAGTACAACTAAACAATGCTAATGTACAAATATTAAAGCACCAAACTTAAGCCTTTACTATTATTTATTTACATGTAAATTACTTAAACAAGTATTTGTCTAAATAAATTAGCAACCTAACTAGATACTTATACCATTTACATCTTATGTACAACAATGCAAGCCCTAGTTACTACCCACTAAAGCCTACGCCCCCCCCTTATTTACCTAGTTAGAAATGAAATAATCTAGTTACCAAATAGTTACTAAGTATTACATGCATAAACCCTAGCCATAAACTAAGTTACTTGTACATATTTTTACACATCACCTTTTTTTTCCTTGAAGACTTACCATGGTCAAACATTAGGGGCATAGTTCATGGTTGTAAAATAAGCCACCCCACGCCATCTTTAGCTTCACCACATGCATCCTCCATTTGGGTTAGCTACACATCACCTTGTCTCCTCTCTTGCAAGACAAGGTGACTTAACACCTTGAAAATTCATGCACCTCCCTCCTATATATATATGTACGCCCCATATGCCTCTTCCCTTGAGTCTCATGAAAACAAACACATGATACCATACTACACACATATCCTACGCCCCATATAACCTCTCATATAGTTATAAACATCCTGAATATTTATCTTAAGAAGTGAAGGAAAAAGGGTAAACAAAAGCTTAAGGAAAAGTGAAGTACTTGAGGAAAATAGCAGCTCTAGGGAGGATTTTTTGTGTGGTTAAGAATCATATTAATTGTAAGTACACTCACACTCTTTTATTTAGTCATTTAAAACATTCAATAAAACATATAAGTAACTATAGATTAGTGTTATGTGGAAAAATAAAGTTAAAACCATGTTTTATAACCTTTCTGTAATCTGTGCGCCCTCACAGACAAACACCTAAATGTAATGTGTTTTACTTAAATGTTAGAACATGTTAGGAGTCCATTTAACAAGAAAAATAAACATCTAATCTAATTACCAACACCCTATAGGTCTATACTAAACAAATTGCATGTTTTAGTTTTCTCCTACTGAAATTTTCGCCAAAACAGGCCTTACCCCCCTAATTGCCCCGCATTTATCTACTTCATGTTAGAGGTACTAGGGTCATCCAAGGTACCTTTGTAAAGACCACCTGGGATACTACAAAAAGCTCCCATAACCCGGTTAAAAAGCCTAGTCGTTATCTTTAAAAACAGCCATCATTTTGGTCAAAAGTCATAAATGCCAAAAAGCTTTTTACAATAAATATATGGGAAAACATGGGATTTTTGATAAATTTGATAAGGAACTGTATTAGAAACATTAGAAATGGGTGAAACAATATTTCATAAGGTCGCATGCAAAAGGTATAGTTTAAAACAGAACTTTTCATAAAACGCGTCGTGGCCAAGTGGCCATGTTCGTGGACTTGTATCTTTCTAATCAAAGACGACTAGGACATGAGACTTATGCCATTTAAAAGAGCTTACATCATAGTGTTTGAAGGGTCAAATGCGATGTAGAGACACTAGCTTGCCTTGTGTAAAATCTGCCCTCTTTTAGCCCCGTTATCGCCCAAAAACAACAAAAAACACATAAACCCCCTACTTCGTAAAATCATTGCGACCAAACCGTAAGAGCTTAAGACCTCTAGTTTGAACCATTAGAAAGACCACCAATAAAACTCTTGAAAGGATCAAGAACGTAGTAAAAACCTATTAAGGCCTCATTTATATTCACCCGTACATTTATCCACTTAGGCCAAAAACTAGTAAATTTCTCTTATAAAATTTAAAGTATAAAAATTGTAATTCTTGTTTCCTTTGGACTAAAAATGTAATTTCTGTGAAGTTAGTCATATAAGGGCTGAATTTGTCAATAACTCATAGTTGAGGGTTTAAAGTGTCATTTTTGAAAGTACAAGGGTAAAAACTGTAAATACTTAAAATCGTAAATTATAACATTTTGGAAACATAAGTTATTTAACAACTTTGGTTTTGATAAAAACTTATTAACAATCATTTAAGTCATAATAATAAGTATGATAAGTATATCTAATTTTTGTTGAGGCTTCATGTTATCTATAGAACATTTCCGTCGCATAGACTTGAATACGAATACTAAATACATGATATACTAAATCAGGTCAAGTGTCGGAGCAGTTTGTTCATATTATCTAATTTGTTTTCCATCCAGACTACAATAACACCGAGGTGAGTTCATAGTCCCACTTTTACATATTTGTTTTCTAAACTCGTGGGGAGATACATGCTACAAAAACCGAACACAAGTATTTTTCTGTATGCTATCCTGATTGATATTGCCTAAGTTACCTACTGTTGCCACTAAAAGTCCCTCATATCATGAACCATTAATCACTTGCGAGTGAACGCGAATATCGTGAATAGATCTATTGGCAGTTGACGCCCCATTTGTGTTAGCCGGATAGGTAACCAAATGCACGTTATTTGAGAATACTAGGAGAATGGCAAAACTCCTACTGAGGGCATTGTTGCTCACATCATCACTATGGTGTTTGTAACTTACGTCATTATTATGGCGCGTTCATGTTAAGGTTTGCGTGTCATGAGACTTAGGGCAATATACTGTACTGCAATATTACTGATTTTACTACTGCTTATCTTGTGTTCAACTGATTATTATTCAAACACTATGGATTCACTCAACCTTTGTGTTGACCTTGTAGCATGTTTTATCTCAGGAAACTAGAAGCACGATCTGGCACGGAGTGGCTATGGACTTTCTTATAAAAAGGGCGTCCATTTTGTTATCATTCACAAGAATAAAACTATGTATTTCTGTATATTCCGTTGGGACCTTTATTTTGTAAAACTCTGATTTAAATAAATGAATGATAACTGTTTTATCTAAAACGTCTCTTTCGAGCCGTTTATCTATTATTATGACTGTGCTCCATGAAGTAATACCCCAACCTTAATTCCGCTGCGTATACCGAATTTAGGGGTGTTACAGATTGGTACCAGAGCCATAGTTATAAAGAACGGAATACAAAACCGAAACTATAACTCTTTTTCACAATTAAATAAAGTCCTCCGTGCCACTACATTGTTCAGACACTATTTATGCGTGTTTATACTGATTATTTATACATATAAAGAGATATTCATAATTACCGGGTTGTTACAGAGTTATGTCTTCCCCTATCCCTTATATTATTATCTTATCTGATACTGAGTCCGAAGAGACCATTCCTTCCACGGATACGTTAGTTCATTCTCCAGCACCCAGCCACGCTATGGAAGATATGGAGTTTGATCCTTTAGAAGAGCCATCTAAGACAGCACTTCCCGTACACTCACCACCACCTCCACACCCATACATGTTACCCACGTATGTACCACCTTCAACTACACTACCTCCACCTTCAGCTACAGACTTTACTCCCCCATCACAGCCATATGAACTCGGAGAGGAGGCTAGGACCATCATTGCTAGGTACAATGGCTTACAATCACCTACTCCAGATATCCCTACGCCACCACGGATATTTGAGATTGGAGAAAGTTCGCAAGCAGCAAGGGACAGACCGCCCACCATCCTCACACTATTGGCACGCTTGGAAAGACATGAGGAGCAGATTAATACTGCCTTAGGCCATCTAGATAAGTTACCTCTGGAGCGCATCAAGTCACTTGAGAATTCGGTGGAGGAGTTAGTTTCTAAGAAAGCAACTATGCAGCAGGAGATAGATATTTTGAGCACCGGAATGCAGGAGACTCGTGAAAGGGCAGATAATCTGGAGGAACATCACGGGCGAACCAGTCAACACATACCGCTACTATATGACAATGACGTGATGATGTCAGAAGCAATGATGATGCAAAGTGATGACTTAGTGATGGCTTACTCTAGGATTACCACGTTAGAGGCAGTAGTGGTAGACATCCAGGCCCGATACCAGGAGTATATACAAGTCCTTCTCAGCATGATCATAGAGCTGGAGAGTCGTCGCGAAGAAGCCCTTGGTAGCCATTAGAGTAGATCCTTATCTGACAGTTTTTGGTATGATATCCTAGCCACGACATGTGGCATAAATGACACTTGTAATATTTTGTTATATGACAAAATTTGCGAGTTGTTTATGACTATATATGGTTTTGATATTATGCTGTGTTATAATATCGATTGATGTGGACCAGGGTGAATCACTTTACCGTGTGATAGTATTCGAGCATGATATGATCATATGATTCTTATATTTCTATGATTTCAACGCGTATAACATAACATGGTCATTCTAAACATATATGTTCTTGTGGCATTAATAGAAATATGGCTCAAACAACAAATTCCACCGGAACACCAGCACCCGCCATGTCCCAAGCTGATATCCAAAAACTAGTTGCAGACAGTGTCGCTGCAGCACTCGAGAGACAAGCAACAACCATGGCCCGCTCTGGGAGCACTAGCAGGCCTAACGGAGAAAGCGAGGCAACTATATCTAGCAGGTGTACTTACAAAGATTTCATGAACTATAAGCCAACCTTTTTCAAAGGAACAGAAGGAGCAACTGAGTTGGCTCGCTGGTTTGAGCAAACAGAGACAGTATTCATGAGAAGTTGGATCATTGATATAGGACAGATCAGTAGCTATCCTTTTTAAATCTGCAATTCATTGTTTTAAAGGGTGTTTGGATTGACTGCTTGAACCATGGTTTAGGTTTGTTCAGTGTTAGGTTTCTGGTATTTCATGTTTGAATAGTCATTTGAGACTCACTTGAGACATTAATTTGTGCCTGCTAACAACAAAAGTGAAAAATCCCATTAAGCCACCTCAAACTGCTTACTGTTAAGATTTTAGCTAATCAAATTCTTGTTTTGTGCTCAATATACCTAGATTTAGCTTGCATTAGTTCTCTTTCATCATATAACATCTAGCTCAGTCAAAAACTTGGAATCAAAGTTGGATAAAGTCAATTTTTCAGTTTTGTTTAGAAAGTCAAAATTACAAAACTCAGATTTTGGCCAACTGGTGTGAATTTTCCTTGACTCATTTCTGGTCCAAATCATGTGAATCCTATGGTTTTAGAAACTTCCCTTGGTCTACTTTGTTATGGTCATTTTTGTGAATTTTTGTTAAATTTTTATAAGCCCCTAAATCACTGTTGAACATGGGGACAAATGCCCTGTGCATAGACTCAGTTGCTACTGAGTCTGCACAGGGATATTGCAGAGCTTGCACAAAGCTCATTTGAGCTCCCCTAGGTCTGTCCTTGGTGTTTTACATAGCCACCCAGGTCCTCTTCATGCCCCAATTTGTATTTTTCCTTATCAGCTTATTTTGAAGCTTATGCATAAGCTCAAAGTACCCCCCTCACAACTGTTTTAGCTTAAACTCTCAATAAGCCAAATCTGTTGTATTTGCTTATCAGTGGTTTAGGCCAGTTGATTCTTGTTGCATTTCAGTTACTTTAGCATACTTAAGCTCCTGTTTTGGTTTGGTGTCTTTTGGATTCCATTTGCTTATCCAAGTGCTTATTTTATAAGCACTTTGATCATCAGTTTCATATTCTGCCACATAACCCCATGATTTTCCATTTTTCTTAGCTTCTTAATATTATTTTAAGCATTTCCTGAATTTTTCAGATTTTTCCTAGCTTGTTTGGTATTTTTCTGCATTTTATTTAGTTTTTAAGTATTTTTTAAATAGCATTTAATACAAAAAATTAAGAAATGGTTCCAAAAAATAATTTTTCAATTTTCTTAAGTTTAGATAAATATAAATAGCCTAAAAAGTATTTTTCCATAATTTTCTTAGTTTAAAAAGTATTTTTTAGCATTTTAATTAGTTTAAATAGTTTTAAATTAATAATAAATATATAAAAAGTCTAAAAAATATATTTTCTGTTTTAAAATTAGTTTTATCATATTTTAGATTTTTCTAAGTCTTAATCTTATTTTTCTAGTCTTATTTCATATTTTCTTTTATTTTAGAGTATTATTAAATAGTTTAAAATAGTTTTTAATTAATAATAATTAATTAAATAGTTGTAAAAATAATTTTCCTTTCCTAATAATTTTCTTATATTATTAGGTTTGTAAAAATGTATTTTTCATATTTTTAGAATTTATATTGTATAATTTTCACGTTTTATTTTGTACGTTACGTTATTTTTATTTAAACGTAAGTTTGTCGTTTTAAGTTTTAAACGTTCATCACTTTAAATATAGTGATAGCGTTTATTTAATATCTTTTATCTTTTTAATTTTCTTAATTTGTATTTAAGTCGCTTTATTTTGTAACTTTTTCAGTAGTGTAATTATCCATTCAAATCCTTTCTGATCGCTATCATTAGTGATCATTCTATCGTCTGAATCAGTGTTTGCACACCATTGAGTCTCCGTGGGACATAACGACCTGGGAATTCACTATATTCTCTGATCTTTATTGCATTTGTGTTTAAGCTGTTTTAAGTCTGTTAGACTTGACTGTTTAGCACCGATCAAAATTTTGGCGCCGCTGCCGGGGATCGAACCCGGGTCACCCGCGTGACAGGCGGGAATGAGCTCAATTGGATCATTGATATAGGACAGATCAGTAGCTATCCTTTTTAAATCTGCAATTCATTGTTTTAAAGGGTGTTTGGATTGACTGCTTGAACCATGGTTTAGGTTTGTTCAGTGTTAGGTTTCTGGTATTTCATGTTTGAATAGTCATTTGAGACTCACTTGAGACATTAATTTGTGCATGCTAACAACAAAAGTGAAAAATCCCATTAAGCCACCTCAAACTGCTTACTGTTAAGATTTTAGCTAATCAAATTCTTGTTTTGTGCTCAATATACCTAGATTTAGCTTGCATTAGTTCTCTTTCATCATATAACATCTAGCTCAGTCAAAAACATGGAATCAAAGTTGGATAAAGTCAATTTTTCAGTTTTGTTTAGAAAGTCAAAATTGCAAAACTCAGATTTTGGCCAACTGGTGTGAATTTTCCTTGACTCATTTCTGGTCCAAATCATGTGAATCCTATGGTTTTAGAAACTTCCCTTGGTCTACTTTGTTATGGTCATTTTTGTGAATTTTTGTTAAATTTTTATAAGCCCCTAAATCACTGTTGAACATGGGGACAAATGCCCTGTGCATAGACTCAGTTGCTACTGAGTCTGCACAGGGATATTGCAGAGCTTGCACAAAGCTCATTTGAGCTCCCCTAGGTCTGTCCTTGGTGTTTTACATAGCCACCCAGGTCCTCTTCATGCCCCAATTTGTATTTTTCCTTATCAGCTTATTTTGAAGCTTATGCATAAGCTCAAAGTACCCCCTCACAACTGTTTTAGCTTAAACTCTCAATAAGCCAAATCTGTTGTATTTGCTTATCAGTGGTTTAGGCCAGTTGATTCTTGTTGCATTTCAGTTACTTTAGCATACTTAAGCTCCTGTTTTGGTTTGGTGTCTTTTGGATTCCATTTGCTTATCCAAGTGCTTATTTTATAAGCACTTTGATCATCAGTTTCATATTCTGCCACATAACCCCATGATTTTCCATTTTTCTTAGCTTCTTAATATTATTTTAAGCATTTCCTGAATTTTTCAGATTTTTCCTAGCTTGTTTGGTATTTTTCTGCATTTTATTTAGTTTTTAAGTATTTTTTAAATAGCATTTAATACAAAAAATTAAGAAAAGGTTCCAAAAAATAATTTTTCAATTTTCTTAAGTTTAGATAAATATAAATAGCCTAAAAAGTTTTTTTCCATAATTTTCTTAGTTTAAAAAGTATTTTTTTATCATTTTAATTAGTTTTAAATAGTTTTAAATTAATAATAAATATATAAAAAGTCTAAAAAATATATTTTATGTTTTAAAATTAGTTTTATCATATTTTAGATTTTTCTAAGTCTTAATCTTATTTTTCTAGTCTTATTTCATATTTTCTTTTATTTTAGAGTATTATTAAATAGTTTAAAATAGTTTTTAATTAATAATAATTAATTAAATAGTTGTAAAAATAATTTTCCTTTCCTAATAATTTTCTTATATTATTAGGTTTGTAAAAATGTATTTTTCATATTTTTAGAATTTATATTGTATAATTTTCACGTTTTATTTTGTACGTTACGTTATTTTTATTTAAACTTAAGTTTGTCGTTTTAAGTTTTAAACGTTCATCACTTTAAATATAGTGATAGCGTTTATTTAATATCTTTTATCTTTTTAATTTTCTTAATTTGTATTTAAGTCGCTTTATTTTATAACTTTTTCAGTAGTGTAATTATCCATTCAAATCCTTTCTGATCGCTATCATTAGTGATCATTCTATCGTCTGAATCAGTGTTTGCACACCATTGAGTCTCCGTGGGACATAACGACCTGGGAATTCACTATATTCTCTGATCTTTATTGCATTTGTGTTTAAGCTGTTTTAAGTCTGTTAGACTTGACTGTTTAGCACCGATCAAAATTTTGGCGCCGCTGCCGGGGATCGAACCCGGGTCACCCGCGTGACAGGCGGGAATGAGCTCAGTTGGATCATTGATATAGGACAGATCAGTAGCTATCCTTTTTAAATCTGCAATTCATTGTTTTAAAGGGTGTTTGGATTGACTGCTTGAACCATGGTTTAGGTTTGTTCAGTGTTAGGTTTCTGGTATTTCATGTTTGAATAGTCATTTGAGACTCACTTGAGACATTAATTTGTGCCTGCTAACAACAAAAGTGAAAAATCCCATTAAGCCACCTCAAACTGCTTACTGTTAAGATTTTAGCTAATCAAATTCTTGTTTTGTGCTCAATATACCTAGATTTAGCTTGCATTAGTTCTCTTTCATCATATAACATCTAGCTCAGTCAAAAACTTGGAATCAAAGTTGGATAAAGTCAATTTTTCAGTTTTGTTTAGAAAGTCAAAATTGCAAAACTCAGATTTTGGCCAACTGGTGTGAATTTTCCTTGACTCATTTCTGGTCCAAATCATGTGAATCCTATGGTTTTAGAAACTTCCCTTGGTCTACTTTGTTATGGTCATTTTTGTGAATTTTTGTTAAATTTTTATAAGCCCCTAAATCACCGTTGAACATGGGGACAAATGCCCTGTGCATAGACTCAGTTGCTACTGAGTCTGCACAGGGATATTGCAGAGCTTGCACAAAGCTCATTTGAGCTCCCCTAGGTCTGTCCTTGGTGTTTTACATAGCCACCCAGGTCCTCTTCATGCCCCAATTTGTATTTTTCCTTATCAGCTTATTTTGAAGCTTATGCATAAGCTCAAAGTACCCCCTCACAACTGTTTTAGCTTAAACTCTCAATAAGCCAAATCTGTTGTATTTGCTTATCAGTGGTTTAGGCCAGTTGATTCTTGTTGCATTTCAGTTACTTTAGCATACTTAAGCTCCTGTTTTGGTTTGGTGTCTTTTGGATTCCATTTGCTTATCCAAGTGCTTATTTTATAAGCACTTTGATCATCAGTTTCATATTCTGCCACATAACCCCATGATTTTCCATTTTTCTTAGCTTCTTAATATTATTTTAAGCATTTCCTGAATTTTTCAGATTTTTCCTAGCTTGTTTGGTATTTTTCTGCATTTTATTTAGTTTTTAAGTATTTTTTAAATAGCATTTAATACAAAAAATTAAGAAAAGGTTCCAAAAAATAATTTTTCAATTTTCTTAAGTTTAGATAAATATAAATAGCCTAAAAAGTTTTTTTCCATAATTTTCTTAGTTTAAAAAGTATTTTTTTATCATTTTAATTAGTTTTAAATAGTTTTAAATTAATAATAAATATATAAAAAGTCTAAAAAATATATTTTATGTTTTAAAATTAGTTTTATCATATTTTAGATTTTTCTAAGTCTTAATCTTATTTTTCTAGTCTTATTTCATATTTTCTTTTATTTTAGAGTATTATTAAATAGTTTAAAATAGTTTTTAATTAATAATAATTAATTAAATAGTTGTAAAAATAATTTTCCTTTCCTAATAATTTTCTTATATTATTAGGTTTGTAAAAATGTATTTTTCATATTTTTAGAATTTATATTGTATAATTTTCACGTTTTATTTTGTACGTTACGTTATTTTTATTTAAACTTAAGTTTGTCGTTTTAAGTTTTAAACGTTCATCACTTTAAATATAGTGATAGCGTTTATTTAATATCTTTTATCTTTTTAATTTTCTTAATTTGTATTTAAGTCGCTTTATTTTATAACTTTTTCAGTAGTGTAATTATCCATTCAAATCCTTTCTGATCGCTATCATTAGTGATCATTCTATCGTCTGAATCAGTGTTTGCACACCATTGAGTCTCCGTGGGACATAACGACCTGGGAATTCACTATATTCTCTGATCTTTATTGCATTTGTGTTTAAGCTGTTTTAAGTCTGTTAGACTTGACTGTTTAGCACCGATCAAAATTTTGGCGCCGCTGCCGGGGATCGAACCCGGGTCACCCGCGTGACAGGCGGGAATGAGCTCAGTTGGATCATTGATATAGGACAGATCAGTAGCTATCCTTTTTAAATCTGCAATTCATTGTTTTAAAGGGTGTTTGGATTGACTGCTTGAACCATGGTTTAGGTTTGTTCAGTGTTAGGTTTCTGGTATTTCATGTTTGAATAGTCATTTGAGACTCACTTGAGACATTAATTTGTGCCTGCTAACAACAAAAGTGAAAAATCCCATTAAGCCACCTCAAACTGCTTACTGTTAAGATTTTAGCTAATCAAATTCTTGTTTTGTGCTCAATATACCTAGATTTAGCTTGCATTAGTTCTCTTTCATCATATAACATCTAGCTCAGTCAAAAACTTGGAATCAAAGTTGGATAAAGTCAATTTTTCAGTTTTGTTTAGAAAGTCAAAATTGCAAAACTCAGATTTTGGCCAACTGGTGTGAATTTTCCTTGACTCATTTCTGGTCCAAATCATGTGAATCCTATGGTTTTAGAAACTTCCCTTGGTCTACTTTGTTATGGTCATTTTTGTGAATTTTTGTTAAATTTTTATAAGCCCCTAAATCACTGTTGAACATGGGGACAAATGCCCTGTGCATAGACTCAGTTGCTACTGAGTCTGCACAGGGATATTGCAGAGCTTGCACAAAGCTCATTTGAGCTCCCCTAGGTCTGTCCTTGGTGTTTTACATAGCCACCCAGGTCCTCTTCATGCCCCAATTTGTATTTTTCCTTATCAGCTTATTTTGAAGCTTATGCATAAGCTCAAAGTACCCCCCTCACAACTGTTTTAGCTTAAACTCTCAATAAGCCAAATCTGTTGTATTTGCTTATCAGTGGTTTAGGCCAGTTGATTCTTGTTGCATTTCAGTTACTTTAGCATACTTAAGCTCCTGTTTTGGTTTGGTGTCTTTTGGATTCCATTTGCTTATCCAAGTGCTTATTTTATAAGCACTTTGATCATCAGTTTCATATTCTGCCACATAACCCCATGATTTTCCATTTTTCTTAGCTTCTTAATATTATTTTAAGCATTTCCTGAATTTTTCAGATTTTTCCTAGCTTGTTTGGTATTTTTCTGCATTTTATTTAGTTTTTAAGTATTTTTTAAATAGCATTTAATACAAAAAATTAAGAAAAGGTTCCAAAAAATAATTTTTCAATTTTCTTAAGTTTAGATAAATATAAATAGCCTAAAAAGTATTTTTCCATAATTTTCTTAGTTTAAAAAGTATTTTTTAGCATTTTAATTAGTTTTAAATAGTTTTAAATTAATAATAAATATATAAAAAGTCTAAAAAATATATTTTCTGTTTTAAAATTAGTTTTATCATATTTTAGATTTTTCTAAGTCTTAATCTTATTTTTCTAGTCTTATTTCATATTTTCTTTTATTTTAGAGTATTATTAAATAGTTTAAAATAGTTTTTAATTAATAATAATTAATTAAATAGTTGTAAAAATAATTTTCCTTTCCTAATAATTTTCTTATATTATTAGGTTTGTAAAAATGTATTTTTCATAGTTTTAGAATTTATATTGTATAATTTTCACGTTTTATTTTGTACGTTACGTTATTTTTATTTAAACGTAAGTTTGTCGTTTTAAGTTTTAAACGTTCATCACTTTAAATATAGTGATAGCGTTTATTTAATATCTTTTATCTTTTTAATTTTCTTAATTTGTATTTAAGTCGCTTTATTTTATAACTTTTTCAGTAGTGTAATTATCCATTCAAATCCTTTCTGATCGCTATCATTAGTGATCATTCTATCGTCTGAATCAGTGTTTGCACACCATTGAGTCTCCGTGGGACATAACGACCTGGGAATTCACTATATTCTCTGATCTTTATTGCATTTGTGTTTAAGCTGTTTTAAGTCTGTTAGACTTGACTGTTTAGCACCGATCAAAATTTTGGCGCCGCTGCCGGGGAGGCTTTAGCGTGTGTTTAGCCTTTTTCAGATCCATTCTTGCACATAACCCATCCTTTGTAAAAAGTTTTTTTTGTAAAGTTTTCAAAAAAAAAAAATCCAAAAAGTTCATTAACACTTTTCCTGAAGTGTTATCAACACCAAAAATATTTTCATTCTTTGTTTTTATAGCATGTTTTTCAAAAATCCAAAAATATCCATCCTTCATCCTCCAATCTGTTTAATTCTACATTTCTCTATCCTCAAACCTGTTTAATTCTCCATTTTCTTACCCTCTAATCTGTTTAATTCTTCATCTCTTATCCCTCTTATCTGTTTAATTCTCTATGTCATGGTATTTGACATGTTCCTGGTGTGGAGGTCCATTTAATGGTGGAAATTGTCGGCGATGTACCAATGTGGGTTTCGGAGACAAGTTTGTCGGTAATCCCGATCCCATTTCAAATGATACACCCGATTTTTCCTACCTACCTCCACAACCCCAATACGAATCCTACTCATGCGAGTTTTGTGGGAATGATTCTCATTACGGTTTTGATTGTCCACCACAGGTCCCGCTTGTCTATGAGCCGGAACCATGTTACAATCAGAATTTTGGTGAAAGTTATTTTCCCAATTATCTCTGTTGTGAGAATTGCGGGGGTCCTCATGCGACTTTTGAATGTCAGCCGGTGAATCAAAATTTTCAAAATTCCAATTCTCCCGGTTTTGACAATTTCCAACCCCCACAGTATTCCATCAGTCATCAGACTTCCGAGCCTTCACAGCATCTCAATGATTACGAGGAGTGTAATCTTCCTCAAAGTTCTGAAGAAATACGCATTCGAAAGAAACTACAAATGAAAAGAATGGTGTGTAAGCTTCAGCAGATGAACATAAGAATCCGATATGATGACGATGATGATGAGGATAGTATTCAAATGAAGGAATACTATGAGGACGACGAGGAGAGTGTTACTCAATTGAACGATCTTATTTCTCAACTCCCTCAGTCTATTGCTATCACACCTATCTTACCTTTTATTGCTTCCAAAGACTCTCTCATAATGGGGGACGAGCCTCTTAGCACTATTCCAGAAATGGAACCGTCTAGTGTTGAGAGCCTTGTTCCAACCCCAAGTGAGTCCGAGGTTATCTCCGGTAATATGTGTGATGAGCCTCTTGATGATAATTCTTCTCCTCCTCTTGACATTCCATATGATCATGTCGAGATGTTCTCCGATTCTGATAACGATTGTACTTCGTTTGACGATTCTTTATCCTATGGAGACATCGATTATGTCGAGGAGCTGCCTTCTGAGCTAGTTAGCTTAGAGGAAGTGAGAAATTCTGATGATCTGGAAATTGAGGACGAGATACTTCGTGAACAATTGTTCAATATAAATCTCCTCGTTTCTAAAATCGAATCATTTTGTGCTAAGCCAGCTTCATCTCCTATCCCCGTTGTGGATAGTGACTCTACATTGGACAAGCCCGAGCTTGAGGCTTTTTCCAATGATTCTCTTCATGAAGAGTTCTCCGGTGAACTCTTTCATGACATATCTCCTCCGGAATATGATCATTTCTATTTTGATCTTGAGGATGATATTGGCTCGGAGGAAGGTATACTCTATCATAAGAGTTTGCTTATCGATGATACTACCTTCACCCTTCCTCCCGATATGTCTACATTAGAGGATGACGAATGGATCCTAATTGTTATAAACATCTTCCTTCCATTCCTCACTTATGATGTGACTTCCTCTCTTCTTCACTCCTTCGGGAATGAGGATACTATTTTTGATCCCGGCATTTTCATGTACCATTTGTGAGCCGGGTCTGTCTTTCTCTCTATATCTCATCGGTGTGGAACTTTCACGTGCTTCAATGTTTATCCAAACATCTTGAATGAAAGTCCGATGGAGATTGTTTCTTCCACTTTGCTTCCCCATGAACAAATGAATTCGGGGTCGAGTCAAGCTAGCGACTCGGAAATCAAAAACAGTAGCACTCACCATATGGGTTTTCACCCATATTTCTGTCTTCTTACCCCCTTTCTACCACCTAAGTGTGGGGGTGATGCCCCACATGTTATATATATACATATATCTCTAAAAAAAAAAAAAAAAAAAAAAATCTTTTAAAATAATGGCCGTAATATTTCCCTTTTACGTTCTCAGTTTCGGCATAACCGCCGGTACTTTGAATATTGAGGGCAATATTCATTTCTAAGTGTGGGGGGGAATTCTCACGAATTTTATCATATAATTATACCAATTCCCCCGTTTTTGGCCAAATTTTTTTTTTGGAGTAAGTGTTCTACACTTACTCAGCTTGGTTATCAGTCCGCCATATCTGTAAGACAAAAGGATTGGCTAATCCAGGAGCAAACGTGTGACAACCCGTACTTTCAGGTCATTTCTCGACACAGTTCATGTCTCATTATTTTAACATTTTTAGTAAACTTGGTTTACTTGTTTCAAATTCGCGTAACCTTGGAGGTTTAGCGGCGAATTCATGATCATAACATCACGTACATTTCATATGGACTAAGATTAGTCTACATTCCATTGACATCATGTGCATCTCATTAGTGCATTCACGACATTTCATTTCACCTTCAACGCGTAATTTTTATATTTAATAAACTTTATCGCGTGAGTTATTATTTTAAATATTTAATCCGTTACTTTCAAAAATGATCCCGAGGTATTTTTAAACTTACTTTTAGTTTATAAAAACTATATTTTTAGTTTTACTAGTGTTTCAAATTTATTTGGTACTCAAATCGTTAAAGCTTAATTATTACGACGTTTTCTTAAAAATTTTACGATAATTATTTTTATCACTCAAATTTCGCAAGGAAGGTATTTTTACAATTTTTATCATCTCTTTACAATCTATTTTGAACTATTAAAAAACTTACTTGTACATTTTCTACATTTTACTTACCTTTTCTTACAAAATTACACAAATGTTAAACAAATTATACAAGTAATAGATTTAAAAAAAAAAAAATTATATTGGAGAGACAACCCTCCCCTAAAATCCGGCCAAGGGGAGGGTGTGTATTAAATGTTGTATGGCTTGTGTTTTTCTCATAATTCACTTCACCTCAAAAGTCTTGCACTCAAATAATTCATTTCAATCTCATAGTTACCAAGTGTTAAATAAAATTTTCTCTCCTTCCTTTTGGCTTCTCAAGAACCGGCCAAGCAACAAGAACAAAGGGGATCAAGATTTTTGCAAAAATCAAGTGTTTATCAACCTAGTTTATACTCTTTTTATGGTTTTGAAATAAAAACCAAGGGTATTTAAGTTTAATCCTTGTTACTTTCACCTCATCACTATCACTTGTAAGCTTGTTTTTATCATTTTTATGTTTCCTCTTCATTTTCATATGTTTCTTTTCAATTTTGGAGCTTATATGCATGATATGTGATTTATACCATTTATTTCATGATTTTAGAGTTATTTATATACTTATGGTCATCCTATAAATATTCCCATGGTATTCTTTGGTCTTGATGGTGATTAGGAACCCATGACACCCTAAGAAGGTGTATGGTAGGATTAGATTAGCTTTGGAGTTGATTTGAAGGGATTAGAATAGGTTTTGTCCGGGAAAAACTATTTTCGATAACTATATTTTAGGTTCTGTCCTTATTTCGAATTTCTGGAAAAACCTACTGTTGGTACGAAACTTTGGCCTTGATATTTAGAAAATATACTTTAAAACGAATCCGTGGCCTTTTGAACGGATAAAAACGGACTTATAACGAAGAAGTTATGGATTTTTAAAGTTTAACGACGAAACGTATAGTTTTCTGAAAATTTCAGCTTGCTGTTTTTAGTATTTTCGGGTCAAAAACGAGCCTTAAGCTTCACAAATTATTTTGACTAGTCAAAAATATATTAGTTTACTGCGATACGAAGCTAAGGACGTATTATACGTAGAAAACGGATTTAAAACGACAAAGATATGGCCGTTTTCATAAAGTTGCCGTAAATATTATTTTCTGAAAAACTATATTATTTTTACGTTATAAGTATTTCATTAGCTGTAAAGGCTATGTTTGCGGCTGTTTTTAACTATGATGCAAAACTTTTTGGAACAAATTGTCTTCTAGTAAAATCAAGTTCATCGGCCATATTTTTCAAAACAAAAAGCCGTTTGTAAAGCGGAGTCATAGTAAATTATTTACGGATGTTCAAACTTGGCCGAAACTCATTTTCTGCACACAATTAGCAAAAACCACCATCTTTAGCCCTTGATATCTTTATGATCGAGACCTTTTGAACGAAAACTCCTGAACTGAAACTTCTAGATATCGATACAAACTTTCCAAAACCGTCGAGTTCGTTCTCTAAAGATCGACGTACACCGTTTTACGACTACTTTTCCGGAGCCATTTTTGTTAATTTCATGATTTTTCCGACGACATTGTTTTGCGACGAAAAGTAATAATTTCACCAAAAATCATTATAAAACCATTGTAGGATGAAATTTTGACGTAAAAACTTGTAAAGTCATTTTTGAAGGGTCAAGACGTCAAAAGAGTATTTTTCGTCGACGAGTAATATTTTCAAAACCCGTAAATGGTATAAATAACATACGAAGTGCATGCATAACATTACATTGCAACTCATGACATATCATATCATTGATAATAGGTCCCGGTTGACGCATTACATTACACCTCAGTGCACTCACTTTTGCCGTTATTCCAGTTTATCCAAGTGAGTTTTCATAGCCCCGTTTACATGCTTTCGATTATTTTCAAACCCACGGGGGAGAATACATTGCACTACATTTTTTTTGTACGATACCAAGTATGTTAAATTCAATTACATTGCTTAAGTTACCGCATTTGCCAATTTGAAAGTCCCCATTACTTGAACATGAACCGTTAATCTTTGAAGCGAGGATGAGTGGATAGATCTATCGAGGGTGACGCCTCCATCCGGGTTGGTGAATCCCAACCAGGCAAACGGATGCATTTCATTTGATCACGTTACGGAGTTGTCTGGCAAACACTCTGCAGGGGCATACATTATTGAACAGTCTAGTTTCGGGGTCATGGGCTTAGAGCAATTGTAACATTATTTTTACGTGACTGGATTGTCATGCATGGTCTATACTTGTGTAGTCGTATAAAACATTTACATAAACCTATGATTTCTCACCAACATTATTGTTGACGTTTTTAGCAATGTATTTACCTGAGGCATTCATCATGACATGGTTTAAAGACCTACATTTTGAGTCGCGGCGTCGACTTACATTATGTACATTATGGCACTTTATTTCAAAACATCGTTTGGATTTGTAACATGGATGTATTTCCGCAAACTTTGCAAACCTTTTGGGACCGATGTTGTACTCTGATTGTTTTTATGAAATATCCAACGATGTGTTTTTAAAACGACACTTTAGGTCGTTCAATATAACTGTGATGTGGTGCTATGACAGTCAATCCCCAGGAATTCCATTCCGCTGCAAAACAGGTAAATTGGGGGTGTGACAAAACGGCTCTTGGTAAAGATTTCTCAAATCCGTTTATATGGCTTGCAATTTGCCCAAAATTGTATGGTTCTCAACTCACCATATCCTAAAAAGTGAAGAGTTGGCTAGCCCGCAAGGTTATGGCTTGTGGTAAAGGCAGTGGAAAAACCATAATTGGTATTCAGCTCACCAAAGATAATTCTGATAATTTATCTAAGAGTTGGCTAGTCCAGAAGGGTACGGCTTCTGGTAAAGACTAATCAAATCCGTTCACAGCTGGTGGTTTGCTCAAAATCACATGGTTATCAGTGTACCATGGTTCTTACTTGAACTGAAACATTTGGCTACTCCAGAAGTAATGGCTTTTGGTAAAGAGTTTCAAATCCATTATGTTTTTTCAAATCATTGCTAGGGACTAGCAATATCTCAGTGTAGGGGATTGATGAGTGTCTAAATACTCATCATTTTTGTACTATATAAACTGCAAAATCATCTGAAAACACTCAAAAATGCTTCAAAATGATAAAAATATCACAAATCAGTGTTTTATGTGTTTTAAATGCAAAAATATCAAAATCAGATGAAAAACGTATCAAATTTGCAAAAATGGCAGTTTTAGTCCCCTAAGTTTCAAAAGTTGTCAAAAACAGTCCCTGGTAAATCTAAATAAAGGAAAATGTCATTTAAGGTCCATGGGATTCAAAAGTTGTCAAAACAAACCTTTGAAATGTAAAATTTGCAAAACTACAACTTTGGTCCCTCAAGTTTGAAAAATGTCAAAAATGACCCTTGGAAAATTGGAAAATGACAGATTTGGTCCCTGTACTTTTGGAACTTGTCAAATTCAACCCCTAAAACATCTTTGATGAATTGGCAGTTCTAGTCCTTGTATTTTCAGAATTTACAAAAGAGACCTTGTTTAATAAAGCCTTTATACCAATTTTGAACCCTTGTCAAACATTTTGGCCCCCTGTCATAATGTATTTTGACCCCCCTGGTATTAATAACCCAAGTCAAACAGAGGTTTGACTAACCCCTTTTGGCGCCAATCACTTCACCCTCCCCACTTGATGTCTGTTTCACCCTGCAACACTCAACTTACCACCCCCCTCCTCACCTTATCTTCTTCCCTGTCCCCCCACCTCCACACAACTCCAAATAGCATTTATTGCTTCACCCCTAATCTCACTCAACCCTACTGTTAAAACCTCATTTTTCCCGCCAAAAAAACATTGAAGGGCCAGGATCAATTACACTCATCCTATGGTCTCAAATAGTGTTGGGAATCACTTAGAGAGATGAGAGAGGAAACTTGGAGTATAAAAGAGAGAAGGAAGAAGCAGTTTAGGGTGTTAGCTAGTTTTCTTATTTTTCTCTTAATGTCGTTTTTTTTATAAATGTTGTAGCTTAATTTAAATGTTGTAATTTCAGTGTTTCTGTATCAAATTTAAGTTTTAATCTCTTTGTAATGTGTTTGAACATCAATCAAAGTCTTTAATCTGAGTTCCAAATTTAATGGTGACTGATGAAAATTTCCTTCTCAAAGTATCATTCAAAAGCTTTAAACAATCTATTTTCATGTTCAAATAAGTTTGTTTAAGCCTGTAAAAGCCATTGATAAGCTCTCATTTAAGTTTCCAGCAAATTTGGAATTTGGTCAAATAAAGTCAAACAAGGTGAATTTGGCAGTGGTGATGGATATTGGGATGATGCAGAGGTTTACTTGGGTTGGAATTGTAACAATTAGTGTAGTATTAGTCTTGTATTTGGCCTGCAACACCAGTTGAACTCCTGTGAGTTATTTCTTATTTCAAAATTTCTGTTTTCTTTTTGAAATTGCAGTTTATGCTTACTGTGTATCTGAGGCCACCAATGATTGTGATATGTTTATATAGTTGTAATATGATCATGTGAGCTCAGTTGGATCATTGATATAGGACAGATCAGTAGCTATCCTTTTTAAATCTGCAATTCATTGTTTTAAAGGGTGTTTGGATTGACTGCTTGAACCATGGTTTAGGTTTGTTCAGTGTTAGGTTTCTGGTATTTCATGTTTGAATAGTCATTTGAGACTCACTTGAGACATTAATTTGTGCCTGCTAACAACAAAAGTGAAAAATCCCATTAAGCCACCTCAAACTGCTTACTGTTAAGATTTTAGCTAATCAAATTCTTGTTTTGTGCTCAATATACCTAGATTTAGCTTGCATTAGTTCTCTTTCATCATATAACATCTAGCTCAGTCAAAAACTTGGAATCAAAGTTGGATAAAGTCAATTTTTCAGTTTTGTTTAGAAAGTCAAAATTGCAAAACTCAGATTTTGGCCAACTGGTGTGAATTTTCCTTGACTCATTTCTGGTCCAAATCATGTGAATCCTATGGTTTTAGAAACTTCCCTTGGTCTACTTTGTTATGGTCATTTTTTTGAATTTTTGTTAAATTTTTATAAGCCCCTAAATCACTGTTGAACATGGGGACAAATGCCCTGTGCATAGACTCAGTTGCTACTAAGTCTGCACAGGGATATTGCAGAGCTTGCACAAAGCTCATTTGAGCTCCCCTAGGTCTGTCCTTGGTGTTTTACATAGCCACCCAGGTCCTCTTCATGCCCCAATTTGTATTTTTCCTTATCAGCTTATTTTGAAGCTTATGCATAAGCTCAAAGTACCCCCCTCACAACTGTTTTAGCTTAAACTCTCAATAAGCCAAATTTGTTGTATTTGCTTATCAGTGGTTTAGGCCAGTTGATTCTTGTTGCATTTCAGTTACTTTAGCATACTTAAGCTCCTGTTTTGGTTTGGTGTCCTTTGGATTCCATTTGCTTATCCAAGTGCTTATTTTATAAGCACTTTGATCATCAGTTTCATATTCTGCCACATAACCCCATGATTTTCCATTTTTCTTAGCTTCTTAATATTATTTTAAGCATTTCCTGAATTTTTCAGATTTTTCCTAGCTTGTTTGGTATTTTTCTGCATTTTATTTAGTTTTTAAGTATTTTTTAAATAGCATTTAATACAAAAAATTAAGAAAAGGTTCCAAAAAATAATTTTTCAATTTTCTTAAGTTTAGATAAATATAAATAGCCTAAAAAGTATTTTTCCATAATTTTCTTAGTTTAAAAAGTATTTTTTAGCATTTTAATTAGTTTTAAATAGTTTTAAATTAATAATAAATATATAAAAAGTCTAAAAAATATATTTTCTGTTTTAAAATTAGTTTTATCATATTTTAGATTTTTCTAAGTCTTAATCTTATTTTTCTAGTCTTATTTCATATTTTCTTTTATTTTAGAGTATTATTAAATAGTTTAAAATAGTTTTTAATTAATAATAATTAATTAAATAGTTGTAAAAATAATTTTCCTTTCCTAATAATTTTCTTATATTATTAGGTTTGTAAAAATGTATTTTTCATATTTTTAGAATTTATATTGTATAATTTTCACGTTTTATTTTGTACGTTACGTTATTTTTATTTAAACGTAAGTTTGTCGTTTTAAGTTTTAAACGTTCATCACTTTAAATATAGTGATAGCTTTTATTTAATATCTTTTATCTTTTTAATTTTCTTAATTTGTATTTAAGTCGCTTTATTTTATAACTTTTTCAGTAGTGTAATTATCCATTCAAATCCTTTCTGATCGCTATCATTAGTGATCATTCTATCGTCTGAATAAGTGTTTGCACACCATTGAGTCTCCGTGGGACATAACGACCTGGGAATTCACTATATTCTCTGATCTTTATTGCATTTGTGTTTAAGCTGTTTTAAGTCTGTTAGACTTGACTGTTTAGCACCGATCAGTAAGCGGTGCTCATGTCGAGGTTAGATCCTAAGGCATCTTGAAGCGATTTCCAGAAATTTAAGGTGAAACGGCTATCTCTATTCGAGATGATGGAGATTGGTACACCATGACGCGCGATGATTTCCTTCAGGTATAGTTGTGCAAGTTTGTCCATTCCGTCACTTTCTTTCATCGGTAGAAAATGTGCTGACTTGGTGAGACGGTCAACTATTACCCAAATAGTGTTGTAGCCTTTAGAGGTTTTAGGTAGCTTAGTGATAAAGTCCATTGTTATACGTTCCTATTTCCATTCGGGAATTTTGGGTTGTACTAGTAGACCTGAGGGTCTCTGGTGTTCGGCTTTGACTTTTGAACAGGTTAAACACCGGCTGACATATGTTGCAATGTCGGCCTTCATGTTTGGCCACTAGTACAATTTCTTCAGATCGAGATACATCTTGTCAGATCCTGGGTGGATGTAGTATCTATATTTATGAGATTCGTGCATAATAATATCGCAAATTCCCCCGTATAGTGGAACCCAACTTCGCTCCTTGAAACACAAGATTCCGTCCGACCTTTTTACGAATCCATTTTCACTTTCTGGCATTCCGTAAAGGTTCTCATTCGGATGATTTTCTTCTTTGAGTGCTTCTGATTGTGCCTCCAGAATCTTGGATGGAAGAGGTGAACTGATTGTCATACCCAAAGATCTGATTCTAAGAGGTTTTGGTCGCTCTTTTCTACTCAGAGCATCAGCAACTACATTCGCTTTACCCGGGTGGTAACGAATCTCACAGTCGTAATCACTGAGTAATTCCAACCATCGGCGTTGTCTCATGTTCAGTTCTTTCTGATCTAAAATGTGTTGTAGACTTTTGTGATCGGTGTATACAACACACTTCGTGCCATATAAATAATGTCTCCAAATTCTGAGTGCGAACACAACTGATCCTAACTCTAGGTCGTGCGTTGTGTAATTCTTCTCGTGAGTCTTCAACTGGCGAGAGGCGTATGCTATCACCTTCTCTCTTTGCATTAACACCGCTCCTAGCCCTTATGTGAAGCGTCGCAATAAACAACAAAGTCTTCACTACCTTCAGGTAAGGCCAAGATAGGTGCACTACATAACTTTTCTTTAAGGAGTTGAAAAGCTTCTTCTTCTTTTTCTCCCCAGTCAAACTTGGTGTTTTTCTGGGTTAGCTTGGTTAAAGATTTGGCAATCTTTGAGAAACCTTCAATAAATCTTCTGTAGTACCCAGCGAGTCCTAAGAATTGGCGTATTTCAGTAGGGGTTGTGGGTGTCGCCCAATCCTTTATTGACTCGATCTTAGCGGGATCCACATGAATACCTTGGCTGTCGATTACATGACCTAGGAATTGCACAGTCGATATCCAAAATTCACACTTCGAGAACTTTGCATACAGTTCTTCCTTCTTCAACAATTCCAAGATCAATCTAAGATGTTCCTCGTGATCTTCCATACTCTTGGAATAAATTAGGATGTCGTCAATGAAAACGATCACAAATTTATCCAGGTAGGGTTTACACACTCGGTTCATGAGGTCCATGAACACAGCTGGTGCATTGGTTAACCCAAAAGGCATGACTTGGAACTCGTAATGTCCATAACGAGTTCTGAAGGCAATTTTGGGAATGTCTTCTTCCCGAACTCTTAGTTGATGGTATCCGGACCTTAAGTCGATTTTTGAATAAACACTCGAACCTTGAAGTTGATCGAATAAGTCATCGATCCTCGGGAGTGGGTAACGGTTCTTAATGGTTAGTTTATTCAACTCACGATAGTCGATGCACATTCTGAAAGTTCCGTCCTTCTTCTTGACAAATAGGACTGGTGCTCCCCATGGTGATGAGCTCGGTCTAATGAACCCTTTTTCCGCAAGTTCCGACAACTGGTTTGATAACTCTTGGATTTCCGTTGGAGCTAATCGGTAAGGTGCTCTTGCCACTGGTGCGGCACCAGGTACTAAATCGATTTGAAATTCAACCTGTCGGGTTGGCGGGAGTCCTGGAAAGTCTTCAGGAAAGACCTCAGGAAATTCTCTCACTATTGGTACGTCTTCCAGACGTTTTTCTTCCTTTTCTTTTTCGTCCCTTCCGGTGACTTGTGCTAGGAAGATGTGGCATCCTTCCTCGACACACCTCAACACCTTGGTACAGGAAATGACATGCAGTCTTGAAGCGTTTCTTCTATCACTTCTATCTCCTTCTATAGTTAGGACTTCATCTCCTTAGGGTACTTGGACAAGCTTCTCATCACAAATGATGGCAGCATGATATTTTGCTAACCAATCCATCCCGACGATGACATCGAAACTACCCAATTCTACTGGTATCAAGTCAATATTGAATGGGTGGTTTAACAGATTCAGGGAGCAACCTCTTATGATGGTATCTACTCTTTCTACGTTACCGTTAGCTAGTTCCACATTGTATGCATTTCCTAATGCAGTTGGGGCAATATCGAGTAGTGGACTAAATGCATTAGAAACAAAACTCCTATCGGCTCCCGTATCAAACAATATGGATGCATAACGGTTATTTATAAGGAACGTACCCGTCACAATATTCGGGTCTTCCTGAGCTTCCACTTTGGTCACAACATAGACTCTTCCTCGAGCTCCTTCTCCATTTCCCTGATTACTCGGCTGTCCAACATTTCCCTGAATCCTGCCATTCCTATGGCTTCCTGGATTTCCTCGGTTTCCTTGGTTTCCTCCATTGCCTTGGTTCCTGGTCTTTCGGCATTCATTCTTATAATGCCCTTTTTCACCACAACCAAAGCAAGTTATAGCAGCTTTTGGGTCCTGAGCTGGTGCTGCTTGAACCATCGCCAATGACTTGGACCTGCAGTTTCTGGTCAAGTGTCCGATTTTCTGACAGTTACGACACTTGACTGTACACTGTCCCTTGTGATGCAGAGTGCATCGGTTACACAGTGGTGAAATCCCTGCGTACGGTTTCCTTTCTTCAATCCCAGCTGCATATACTCTAGCAACATTTTGCCTTTTGTTTTGATTGTTGTTGCTGTTCCCACTGTTGTTGCCACGGTACCCATTGTTGTTGTAGCTTCGGGAGTGGTCATCCCATTTCCTCTTATTGTCAACCACTTTGTCCATGGAATCCTCAATCACTTGGTCCATGAGTTTGTTGGCTACTTCTATGGTTTCGTGAAGATCAACAGCCTTAGAAGTGGTGACATTACCCTTGATAGATTGGGGCAGTCCTCCGATGTACCTTTCCAACAATCGGGTCTCAGTTTAAACCATTTCAGGGCACAGTAAGGCTAGTTCTTGAAAATGCTGGTTATAAGCAGCCATATTGGTACCTTGAACTTTGAGGTTCCAAAACTCATGCTCGAGTTTCTTGATCTCATTACGAGGACAGTACTTTCAAAGTACCATCTCCTTGAAGCTCTCCCATGGCATGGCATAGGCAACATCGATACTAGCAGATTTCAAAAAATTGTTCCACCAGGTCAAGGCAGCATCTGTGAAAGTGAATGATGCCTACTTAACCTTAGCCTCTTCTTCACAATTGCAAATTCGGAACACAGTCTCGAGCTTCTCGATCCATCTAGTCAGACCGACAACTCCTTCAGTTCCACTAAAGCCTCCAGTCTTGGTCTTACGAAAGTCCCGATAAGTACAAGTGCGGCTGTGGGTGGGTGGTCTCGAAGTTCCAGCATTAGTAGACGAGTGGTTTGCTGCAGCTAAAGCGACGTTCACTCGCTCATTGACTAGTTGGTCTATCATAGCTTGATTCATGGTAGGTTGGATTGGAGTAGCCCTAACAGGAGTAGTGGCTTCAGCAGTCTGATCGCGTGTGACTCTGTTTTGAATAGCAGCGTTTGCAGCTTGGTTACGAGTAACTCTCGCTGGAATAGGAGCATTGGAAGCTCCACCAGGATTGGTACGGTTTGATCTTCGTTTCGGCGGCATTTCTGCAGTAAGAAAGGTGATGAGATATAGAACCTTTTAAACAAGGTGAGTGCCAAGTAATAGTGTGGTTATCGCAGATAGATCATATGAGCAATCTATAAAAGAAAGGACAATTGGATAGGAAAATAAGTTTGACATAGATAGGATTTCGGTTACAAGGTTCCTAAAGTACATGATGAGATACTAGATGGAATACAACTGAAATACAACTGGAAACATGACTGAAATACAACTGAAGTACAACTGAAATACAAGAGTAATAACTAACACTAACTGTTATAAATCCAGTTTAGTGTGATACATCACCATGCAATAAGATCTAAGGATATCCACGCTCGGTACGTAGTCGCTCAATGGTAGCAACTAACTCTTGCTGCATATCCTCCAAACTAGCGATGCGCCTCATCTGAGAGGCCAGCATGGACTCCAAACCTGTGGTCCTCTGCCACTCCTCTCTGGCAGTATCTCTAGCCATCCACTGGATGCGCTTTAGCTCCTCAAGTCGGCCGTGCATCTGGGCTTGACCTCTGCCCAAGGCTCGTGCTCTGCTGTCCAACTCTCTAACATCCTCGACCTGAGTCTCAAATCTGAAACCCAATCGAATCCTCTCGTGCCTCTCTAGCTCCATACTCTCAAACAATACATCAGTGATGCGGTCTAAACCCTCAACACGCTGCTCGCAAGCCTGCAAGCGTGCTGGATCGACTCTCTCCAACTGATCAGTATGGACCCCTAGCAAGGTCTCATGAGAATCAAACTGAATAAGCACTCTCTCAGTAACAGTCAGATCCTCATCATCTGGAGATGGGTCCGGCACAGGTTGTGCCTCACTCGGTGCAGCTACCACAATCGTCTCAAGCTGTCTAGTGGCGTGAGCAAGGCGCTCCATGTCTGATGCATATGGTATGAATGAAGGTGATGATGGACTGTTGCTCGGACTCGCGATATGTGGTACAGAACTGACCAAACAACTAATATCCCTCCAAGCAATCTCATCACTCTCCTCCTGGCTGCGGAGGAAAGCAGCTCTCTGTCCTAACCCAAATGGTGCATCAATGTCCATGTCCTCGCTCAATCTCTGAGCCATCCTGGAGCTCTGTCTTAACTCTTGAATACTCTGGACAATCTCCAGACCCAGTGTATCCATATCTGCTACTGTGCTAACATGTCCAGGGACACTCTCAATCGGCATAGGCTCAGGTAGCTCTTCCTCCGGATCCTCTTCCGGGTCTTCTTCCGGATCTTCTTCCGGGTCTTCATCTGAGTAGGAATCAGTAGCTCTCCTGAGTCTCTGGTGAGGTGGTGACTCAGTGGATGATGGTGTCAGTGACTCTGAAGTAGTGGAAGGACCCATGTAGGCAGCGCGGGTCATCCGAGAAGCTAGTGCAGGCATGAATGAATACCGCTATTTATATCCAAGTACTCTCACAATCATGCGGGGTTTTCGCCTGCGTGTCAATAAAGCTGATGGAGTGGTGGTAAGGGTCGGTATAGATGGAGTAGGTGCAATAACTGGCTGAGCTGCTAGTGTGGCCTGAATATACGGATCAGTGGCCAAGTGTGCAAGCTGATGGATGGTAGGTGAGTGAGCAAGTAGGATGTCCTCCTGAACATCGTGAGGGAAGGCTGGTGAAGGTATGGTCTGTGACAAGACGGTGCATATGTGTAAGTATGTGGAAAAATATACTCATGATGAATATGAAATAGTGCATTAGTAAATAGGAAATAAAACATGCAATCCTATTTAAATGAACTCTTAAGTAAAATGGCAAGTAAGGCAAGCGGCAACTGACGGTCGTAGTACGATGTTTTTGTAAAAAGTAGTTATAGTTTAGGGTTTATATGTACCTAGTTCTCTATAACCTAGGCTCTAATGCCAATCTGTAACACCCCCAAATTTGGTTTAGCGGAAGCATACGTGTTATTGGGGAATGTTACGAAATTGGTGAATCACAACACAAGTAGTAAAGAACGGAATACATACTCCGTTTAATTTCATAAAAAGGTTTTAAAACATTATCTTATAACATTGTTTAGATAAATGGGCACATCCCATAAGCTCAGTGGTCCCAATATAAAAACATCGTTTTTGTGTAAAAACACTTCTTTAGAAATTACTACGACCATTTACTCGCCTCTTGCCTTGCATTCATGATCACAACTAAGCACCTGAGAAAATATGCTAAAAGGTCAGCTAAAAGCTGGTGAGTTCATAGGTTTAAGTTAAAATAGTAATTTTGGACCATAAGCAAAGTCATATAATCATTACAACGAATATAATGATATATGGATGAATGTCTATTACGTTAGCTCTAAGTTCATGCAACCGATACTACGACAGTTTCTGTATGCTAAAAGATATCATACAATATATAGGCCCATTGCGAGTGTTTTGTCCCTCAACACTCGGTTCCGACATGGTATACGTTTCGCTTTGGCCTAAGCATGGCCAACCGAACGGAGGAGTCATCCTCAATAGATCTATTTATAACATTCGCGTTTCCCAATGGGGAATTGACGGTTCATGAAAAAGGGCATTCTCTAGGGACATAAGGGCTTAGGCTAAACCACGTAATAGTAATCATGCAAGAGTTTAGGTCCATAAAAAGGTTTTGCATATTTCTCACCCCAAATGTATAAAAACAGTTTATCAAGTAAAAGAGGGGCTATGAAAACTCACCTTAGAAAATGTGCAATCCAAAAGTGGGATTAGTGATTGTTGTGAAGCGGCACCGACACGCGACCTAGATAAGGAGGGCAATGTTTTAGTTCGTTGTTTTAAGTATCGCTTACTCAAAACAGTTTAATTGTATTAAGACTAAACTTTAGTTTGTAAAAATTATTAAAATGATTTTTAATAGTAAGTATACGAAGTACATATATATACTTTTCATATTGACATTAATATGATTTTGAAATTCAAAGTTTGATTTGATAGATAATTACAAGGTTCCATTAGTAAGTATATAAATGTATATATACTTGTTCAAGTTGACACAAATGGTATTGTCAAAAATTGTAATCAATTTATTTTCTAATTGTGTTTAGAAAACGCTTGAGTTACATTTGGAGACTATCAAATTTATTAAGTGACAAAATAAAGTAGTGGTCTCTATTTATTTATTAAGACTTGTTCTTGATATATATATATATAGTTTAAATGAGAAGTTCACTTGTCATACATTCATTTACACATTGTCGTTAATTACTACGTGAATCATGTTTTTAAAATACTTGTTGTTTATGCCAAATGTTCATACATTTTTCGTTAAGTTATGACTTGTATACATAATTAACCATGGGCTGCGGCCCATTTTAGATGTTAATATGGTACCAAATCTTGGGCCTGGCCCGGTGTGATGGTTTCAACGAGAGGGAAGGAAACAAAAGGAAGGAGGGCTGGTCCATCATTGGCACTACATCCTTGCTAACAGAAGACTTAGAAGTGATTTCATTTCCAGGTTCTTATTGCAAAGGTTCACTTCTTTGTCTTTCACGTGTAACGTAAGTACTATGGCTCGAGTTACTTGTTTCGTTCACGCTTCAACTTAGGAAGCCGAAACTCTCAATTAGTGATCGTGACCTCATTACTATGGTACTACCAAAAGAACGAAGTTGTCGACACACTTTTATAGCCTCAAGTACATCCATTTTGATGACTACTATGTACTTACTAAAGACAAGCTAACAAGAGAAGATGATCATGTACAAGAATTGACTCGAACTAGATTTGGTTAGCTTTGTTAACTAGGAAAATGAGAGCAAAAGGGGTGACGATACCACTTGTTAGTTGAGTACTACTCGACTTGGTTCTACTCGTCAACCATTATACTCTTACGAAACTAGACAAGTATAGATTACTCGAAATATATTTTAACACATGAGCACTCTTGACTTGAGTTTCTCCCTTGTCATACCTAGCGACTTAGACACAAGGTTCACCACTAAAATTTGAGTCACAAGACATTAAGATGACGAGCATGTTTCTCAAGTTTAAGCAAGGTTATATCAAGGTTCGACACACTTTAAATGACATGAATGTCGACTGAAAATGCGAGTATCAACATGGGTTACTAGTAGACTTTGCAAAACTTGACTCATCCACTTTTTCTTGTTCCTTACTGTTGGGAATAATCCGTTAGCACGGATAGTAGTGGTTTACACTGCTTTGTTTAACACTAGCAGTGGAAACGTATTCCCACTGCAAGTTCTTCATTACCACTGCTATTAGTTTATGATAAGGTTAAACGCGTCTTGATAAGTATAGAATAGATCTTGTGTATATTCTATTATGTTAGCTACATACTTATCTTGTAAAGGACTCCTTCTTGTATAAAAGGAGATCCTAGGTCATAGTCTTAGGTACGTATTACATTACAAGATTACCTACGAAAGCTTCAAGGTGTAACCCTAGTGATACTAAGATCACTCGTATTATTTCATTAATAATATTGGAGCTTGAGTTTTGTGTTAACTTGTGTTTACTCTCATACATCATATAATTCGTCTTCTAAGTATTACTTAAGTAAATTCCGCTTGCTTGATAATATTATACAAAATATCATTGACACAAGGAGAGTGTCCCAGATCCATCAAGTGGTATCAGAGCGAAGGTTCTGATATTTTGTTTTAGAAGATCCAAGGAATTAGCTTGACTCACTCACTTAATTCAATGGATATGGAAAACAATCAATCAAACTCTTCTTCTACACCCAGACTCCCTAAGCTTAAGCTTAATGAGTTTGAGATGTGGAGGATACTGATTGAGCAATACTTTCTCATACAGGACTATGCTCTATGGGAGATCATTCAACTTGGTGATTCTTTCAAATATGTGACCACTACTTCAAAAGTTGGTGACACAGATGTTGTGAAAGTTTCTGTGCCTGAATCAAATTCTGAAAAAGCTCAAAAGAAGAATGATCTTAAAGCTAGAAGTCTGTTGCTGATGACTCTTCCTAGAGATCAGATTATTACAATCAGCAAGTTCAAGACTGCTAAAGAACTGTTTGAAGAGATTTGCTCAGTGTTTGGTGGTAATGATGCTACAAAGAAGACTCAAAAGACATTGTTAAAGCAAAGTTATGGAAACTTCTCTGCTTCAAGCAATGACTCACTTGATAGCATTTTCAACAAACTTCAGAAGATTGTTACACAACTAACTGTGTTTGGCATTGAGGTAGAAAAGGAAGACCTCAATTTGAAGTTTCTAAGAAGTTTGCCTTCAGAGTTTCAAACCAATGTTACTGTCTGGGAAAACAAAACAGACATCGAAACAATGAAACTCAATGATCTTTACAACAACTTCAAACTTATTGAACAAAGGTTGAAGAAGGCAGGGAAACTTGGTACAAGCTCTAGTAGCTTGGCATTGTTGTCAAATTCTGTTGACAGTGATGATTCTGAAGATGAAAGTGATGATGATATTGCCACTGTAGGTTCTAAAGTTTCCACTGGCAATGTAAATATTGCCACTGCAGGATCAAAGAAGAAGGTTGCTAGTATTGGAGATCCTACCTTTTATGCTTTTATCTCCACACAAGTTGATGGCTCTCTCTTAACTCATGAAGACATAGAGCAAATTGATGAAGATGACTTGGAGGAGATGGATATAAAATGGCAGATAGCTCTTCTTAGCATGAGGGCTAAGAAATTCTACAAGAAGACTGGCAAGCCTATTCACATTAATGGTGATGATACTGCAGGCTTTGATAAGAAGAAAGTGGAGTGCTTTAACTGTCACAAGTTTGGACATTTTGCTAGAGAATGTAGAAGACCAAAGGCCAAGGACAACAGGTCTACATGGTACAAGAAAAAGAAGGGACCAAATGTGGAAGAACCAAAGGCAATGTTGGCTATTGATGGTGTGAGCTATGATTGGAGTTTCATGGCTGATGATCTTGAAGAAGAACACACAGATGCTGCTCTTGTTTCTGCTGAAGTTGCTCTTATGGCTTTCTCTGACTCTGAGGTACAAAACTCTGAATGTTGCTCTAAAACATGTAGGGCTGCTAGAGAAGTTGAAAGACTTAATAATTTATATTCTAATGAAAGAGAAGAGTTATACACTGCTAATTATACTGTAGCTAATCTTAGGAGAGCCATGGCAGTTTTAGAAAAACAAATAGAGCACTATCAGGCTAATGAGTCAAATTATAATGATGATATGATTCTTCTTAGAAGAGAGGTAGAACATACAATTGCTGTGAATGAAGCATACCAAAAGGAGCTTGAAAAACTTCAAAAGAAAATTGAAAATGTCAATTTAACTATAGACACATGTTATTATCAGTCTGAGTCAATTGATAAAATTTGGAATGCTCAAGTATATAATAAAGCTAAGTCTGGTATGGGTTATAATACTGCGCCTCCACCACTAAGGGGTGTTCATTCACCTCCAGGTATAGATTTAGCTCATACAAGTATAGAGGATTTTAAGGATCTTGAAAGAGAATATGGTCCTTTAAAAGACACAGTTGTGAAGAGTGAGGAAGAGAGTAAGCTAGATAATGATGTTTTTGAGAGTGCTAGTGACTCATCTATTGTAGATGAGAGTGTTAAAAAGAATGTAGAGACTACTATCCCAAAAGTTGCTAATACTGTTACAGAGGAACCTAGGAAACCAGTTAATAAACCTAGACCAACTATAAAGTATGCTGAGATGTATAGGAACAAGCCTACAGCTCCTAGGGGTAACCAGAGGAGTTGGAATCATGTTAAATCTCAACAATTAGGTAGTGATTTTGTGATGAACAATAAAGCATGCTATATATGTGGTAGTTTTGATCATTTACATGCTTATTGTGACTATCATGTTAGGAGAAGGGTAGTCTATGGAAACAAAAGGGTGGAGTCTAACAGATATCAACATAATGTACACCCAAGTTCTAATTGAAATATGGTCCCAAGAGCAGTTCAACTTAGAAGTGGCCTCAAAACAGTTGCCACTGCAAAAACTGTTAACACTGCTCACCCTAAGTCATCTGTTAAAAGTGCAAACACCAAAACTAGCTTTGTAAAATCTGCACAAACAGGAAAAAGGGCCTTTCAAGCTAAAAAGGTTAACAATAACCAACAGTGGGTACCTAAAAAGAAACCAGAAGTTTCCACTGCTCATTCAAAAGTTACCACTGCAAGGGTTTTTAATAAGAAAAGGGGGGACATGGGGAATGCTGTGAAGGCCTCAGCACGTTGGGAATGGAAACCTAAAGGAAATACCTCTACAACCAATCCCAATGGTGTATCAATGACCTTTGATAGATACAATTATATTGATACACGAGGCAGATCCAAGTCAATCATGGCTTGGGTCCCCAAAAGAAACTAACTCTTTACTCTTATGTGCAGGAACATCCAAGGACAAAAAGATCAGATCAAGGATATACAGATAGTGGGTGTTCAAGGCACATGACTGGCAACAAGTCCTATCTTTCAGACTTTGAGCAATATGATGGACAGTATGTCAGTTTTGGAGGTGGAGTAAATGGTAAAGTTACTGGTAAAGGAGTTATTAAAACTGGTAACTTGGACTTTGAACCTGTGTATTATGTAAAAGAGCTTAAGTATAATCTTTTTAGTGTGTCACAAATGTGTGACAAAATGAACAATGTTCTTTTTACCAAAGATATGTGTTTTGTACTCTCTAAGGATTTTAAGATGCCTGATGAAAGTCAATTTCTTCTTAAAATTCCTAGAAAAGGCAATTTATATAGCTTTGATATGAACAACATTGTTGCTAAAGATGACTATGCTTGCTTGCTTGCAAAGGCCACAGTGGATGAATCTATGTTATGGCATAGAAGACTTGGTCATGTTAATTTCAAAACCATTAACAAGATTGTCAAAGATGGTTTGGTGAGAGGTCTACCTCAGAAAAGATTTGAAAATGATCAAACCTGTGTGGCTTGTCTTAAAGGCAAACAACACAGAGCTTCTTACAGGTCAAAGTTGGTTAACTCTATTGCTCACCCTCTTCAAATGTTACATATGGACTTGTTTGGTCCTACATCACTGAGCAGCTTGAATTTGAAGAAGTATTGTCTAGTGGTGACTGATGATTTTAGTAGGTTCACATGGGTTTTCTTTCTTGGAACTAAGGATGAAACAACTGGCATCCTCAAGATATTTATCACAGAAGTAGAAAACCAATATGATATGAAAGTTAAAATCATTAGATGTGACAATGGAACCGAATTCAAGAATAGAGTTATGGATGAGTTTTGCAGCGATAAAGGTATTAAAAGAGAATTTAGTGTGGCTAGAACTCCTCAACAAAATGGTGTTGCTGATAGGAGGAACAGGACACTGATAGAGGCTGCTAGAACCATGTTGGCCGATTCAAAATTGCCAGTTACTTTTTGGGCTGAAGTAGTTAACACTGCATGCTATGTGCAAAACAAGGTTTTAGTTGTAATGACAAAGAACAAGATACCTTATGAATTGTTTAGGGGAAGACCACCTACCCTTGACTTCATGAGACCATTTGGGTGTCATGTATCTATTCTCAATACCTTGGATTATCTGGGCAAGTTTGATGAAAAGGCTGATGAAGGGTATTTTGTTGGGTATTCAATGGTTAGTAAAGCTTTCAGAGTATTCAACTTAAGAACCCAAAAGATTGAAGAGAATCTGCATGTTGAGTTCCTAGAAAACAAAGTCAATGTCAAAGGAACTGGTCTAGAAAGACTGTTTGATCTTGATACTCTAACAAACACTATGAATTATGTGCCTGTTTCTACAGGAACATCTTCTTTTGATTTTGCAGGTTCAGAAGAGTTGCTTGATGATGATGAATCAAGTAAAGAGGATGCAGATGATCATGATGAATTCAGTCTACCTCTTTGGGACTATGCAGATAATAATGATGTACAGAAAACTGGAGTTGTTCATCCTTCTAGTGATGTGAATAAAGAAGGAGATGGCAACTTGAATGCTAAAAGTTCTGAAAGCAGTGGAAATTCAAATTCCACTGTTAGGCAAAATGTTTCCACTGCAACACCAGATGTGGGAATCACCACTCCAGTTACTATGGAAGCTCAAGCCAATGATGTTGAAATTTCTAATATGCCAAGTGAGATTGCAGTTCCTCAGATTCCCCACACCACTGTTCATAAATCACATCCTTTTGAAAATGTGATTGGGGATGTCTATTCAGCTGTGAAGACTAGAAGACAAACAAAGCTGCCTGATGTTCATGGATTCATAAGTAAAATATATGAATCTAAAATACATGAAGGCAAGAATGAATGTCTATTTATGTGTTTTCTGTCACAAATGGAGCCAAAGAATGTTTACAAGGCACTTGAAGATGAAATTTGGGTGGAAGAAATGCAAGAAGAGCTGCTCCAATTTAAGCTTCAAAAGGTATGGGTGCTTTGTGATTTGCCTTCTGGCAAGAAGGTAATAGGTACTAAATGGGTGTTTAGAAACAAGAAAGATGAAAGGGGAATTGTTATCAGAAACAAAGCTAGGCTTGTGGCTCAAGGATACACTCAAGAAGAGGGTATTGATTATGAAGAAGTATTTGCCCCAGTTGCACGAATTGAAGCAATTAGGCTGTTCTTAGCCTATGCATCCTTTATGGGCTTCAAAGTTTATCAAATGGATGTAAAAAGTGATTTTCTATATGGGCAGATAGATGAGGAGGTTTATGTTTCACAACCTCCAGGCTTTGAAGACCCTGAATATCCTAACAAAGTCTACAGGGTAGTTAAAGCTTTGTATGGCTTGCATCAAGCACCAAGGAAATGGTATGAAACCTTGACTACTTATCTTCTTGCAAATGGGTTTCATAGAGGCAGAATTGATCAAACTTTGTTCATCAAGAAAGACAAGAATGATATCCTGCTTGTTCAAGTTTATGTTGGTGATATCATTTTTGGATCTACAAAGCCAGAGATGTGCAAAGATTTTGAGAAACTGATGAAAGAAGAATTTCAGATGAGTTATATGGGTAAAGTCACATTCTTTTTGGGACTTCAAGTACTACAGAAGCCAGATGGTATTTTCATTAATCAAGACAAATATGTGGCTGAAATACTAAGGAAGTTCAAGTTTACTGATGCAAAGTCATCCAGCACTCCTGCAGACAAGACTACACATCTACTTCTTAAGGAAAATAGTGGTGAAGCTGTTGATGTGCATATGTATAGGTCTATGATTGGTTCTTTGATGTATCTTACATCATCTAGACCAGATATTATGTTTGTTGTGTGTGCTTGTGCAAGATTTCAAGTTACTCCCAACTTCTCTCACTTGACTGCTGTGAAGAAGATTTTCAGACATCTTAAAGCATTTCCTACTCTGGGATTGTGGTACTCCAGAGATTCTCCTTTAGAACTGGTTACTTACTCAGATAGTGACTATGCTGGAGCTAGCTTGGATAGAAAATCTACAACTGTGGATGTCAATTTCTTGGCAATAGGTTAGTGTCATGGCAGTGCAAGAAGCAAACAATGGTGGCTAATTCTTCAACTGAAGCAGAGTATATTGCTGCTGCAAGTTGTTGTGCTCAAGTTTTATGGCTTCAGAATCAACTTTTGGACTATGGGTACAATTTTATGAATACCATCATTCATATTGACAATAGCAGTACCATATGCATCATTAAGAATCCTGTTCAACACACAAAGACCAAACATATTGAAATTAGACATCATTTCATTAGAGACTGTTATGAAAAGGGACTAATTCAAGTTGTCAAAATTCATACTGATGACAACTATGCTGATTTGTTAACAAAAGGTCTTGATGTGGGAAGATTTTAGTACTTGGTAACAGGTATTGGAATGCTTAATCCATAATTATGTTAGTGTTGAGGGGAGGCTGTTGGGTACTGAAATTCTTGTATGAGTTTGTATATCAAGTTTTGATGAGGTGTTGGAGTTAAAAGGTGTATATCTGAGATACACATCAACTGGTTATTGATTCACCATGTCTAATACACATAAGAATCAACTAGTCCAGAGCAAACGGCTACTGGTAAAGACTTAACAAATCCGTTTATGGTTGATAGTTTACCAAAAACTATATGGTTATCAACTCACCATATTCTTTATGATTAAGAGTTGGCTAGTCCATAGCAAACGGCTCATGGTAAAGACATATCAAATCCGTTGATAGCTAATAGTTTGCTAAAAACTATGATGGGAGCAGTTTAGTTTATTAATGATTTTATTTCCCACTGCTCTTTGAAATTTTTGTAAAAAAATTACCACTGCTAGTTCACAGTTTCCACTGACAGTGTTATTTTACCACTGTTGTTCTAGCCGTTACAACTGATTATGTCAGTAATTAATTTTTTGCTAGCCGTTGAAAGTAACCACTTATATTCATATATATAGGGTTAAAATTTTAAGTAAATTATCTTCTTTCTATATTATAATTACTTTCTAAAGATAATTTTACTTGCGCATCAATTCTAAACCCTAACCCTATATATCTTTTTCTCTCCATTGGCTAGTCATTCTTTCAATTCTTACTGACATTGATGAGTGTCTAAATACTCATCATTTTTATATTGTTTAGAATGCCAAAAACATCTGAAAACACTCAGAAATGCATCAAAATGATGAAAATATCACAAACAAGTGTTTTATGTGTTTTAAATGCAAAAATATCAAAATCTGGCAGTTTTAGTCCCCCAAGTTTAAAAAGTTGTCAAAAACAGTCCCTGGTAAATCAAAATAAAGAAAAATATCATTTTAAGTCCTTAGGGATTCATGAGTTGTCAAAACAAGCCGTTGAAATGTAAAATTGCAAAATTACAACTTTAGTCCCTCAAGTTTTGAAAATGTCAAATAAGGTCCTTGGATATTTAAAAAATGGGAAATTATCAAATATGGTCCTGATACTATTCATATTTAGCAGGAATGGTCCTTATTATAACTTTGGAAGATTGGCAATTTCAGTCCCTCATGTTTGGCAGAATTACACAAATGGTCCTTGATATTAAATAAACCAAATGGCCCCTTTTGTGTATTTAGAACCCAGCCAAACCAAAAAGACCCCTGTCATTAACCCTGTGACCCCCCCTTTTGGACCCCTTTCATATTAATATCTGGTCAAATGATGTCAAACCCGCCAAAACCACCAGGTACTGTTCATCCCCTTCCTCACGCCTGTAAATCCAAAACCAGGGTGGTTTTTACCACCTGTTACCTCCACCTCACCTCACTACCCACTCTCTCCAGCTCATCCCCCCTCCTATACACCAGCCCACAACCAATTAATGCATCCCCACCATGAACCTTTCACTGTTACACTCACATCCCCTGTTTTTGCTTCCACATCACACCAAATCCATTGAAACTTCACCTTTTGTGTCCCCTACACCTCCACAACACACCAAGATTCTTTAATTACTCTCAAACTGTCTCAAGCAACCATGTATACTTTTGGCGCCAAAAGTGAGTTTAAAGGCTAGGATGAGTTTGACTCAATCAATGGCCAAGATTGTTGATGGGAAATGATCAGAGGAATGTGGGGAGTATCTCAAGGCTATAAAGAAAGAGGAGAAGCAGAAGAGTGAAATATCTAGAATAATTGTAATTTAGCTTAAATTTCAAATCCAGTGTATGTTTTAGCTTTTAAACTTTGTATTTCAAGTTTACAGTGTACAATAAAGCTTTTGTGATAATCAATTTCAAGTTTAAGTCCTATTTTCTGTTTATGCAAAAATCTCACTTTTGTTCGAAATCTCAATGTGTTCTAATGATGTTATTAGTTGTTATTAAGGACTGATAAGCCAACATAAGCTCCTCAGAAAGCTTATTTAAGCTTTTAGAAACCTTTAAAATAAGTTTAGAATCAAAAAGAGAAAATCACCAAAAATACAAATAAATCAGTTAAAAATAAAAAATCCATGGTGAATGTTATCAAAGCTGGAGCAGGGTTAATAAAGGATTGCCCTTGGGTTTAGTGCTTATTGGGAACCTTTAGGTTGTGGTCTTGTGCCTCAGTAGTCAGTTTTGAGCTTGGATCCAAGTTGTAAGCCTTTTGACCCATTTTGGTATTTCACTGTGTAAGACATTCATAAGTTTAAATTTCTGTTTGTTCATGTTTATTAGTCATAGTTAAGTATAATTAATCAATAAAAACAGTTGCTTGTTCTTTAAAATTTATAGTTGCTAAGAATCTCATTTTGACAGTTAAAATAGCATAATCATCATTCTTGTGATTCATGTTGTTAATACTGTTGTTTTATGTTTATTTAGTCCTAATACATGATATAATAAGATCTTTAATCAAGTTCATGGTCTAAATCTTTAAAATCATTTGAAAATCTTCAAATTAGTTTATTTAATGACTGTTTGGATTTGCTGAGATATCTGTGTTAGAGAGTGTTGGCTTTGTTTCTTGTTATTTTCCTGTGTCACATAAGTACTTAATATCTCATTGACACCAAGAAAACCAGTGGTCATTTGTTAAAAAAGTCAAAATACCTTTTGATCAGATCTTGTTAACTCACTGTTGGAATTTCATGATCCATGATTGTGATTTCTTGTTCATAAGTTGTTATAATTGCTTAATCTAGTCTTAATATAACTTAATACATCATAATCAGTCCATAGAATTGATTTAAAGTTCATTTAAGTCAACTTTCATTTTGTTAAAAAAGTCAAAAGGTGCCCTGTGCACAGTTGAGCCTATCACTTTCACAAGCTCACACAGAGCTTATCAGTTAGCTTCAGCTTGTGCTTCTTGGCTTTTTGTGAAGCTAACCTAGTCATCTTTGAGTTCCAAGCTTAATTTTCCAATTTGCAGCTTGTTTGATAGGGCTGCACTCAGCTTATTGTTTTGTCCATTTTTCTCAGCATACACTAAGTCTTGACTCAGTGGTTTTTCAATTTCTTCATAAGCTTCTCACAAGCTTATTAATGTAAGCCAAACTGTGTAATTTAGCTTTTTAGAAAGCTTAACTGGTCAACTAGCTAATCCAAGTATTTGTTTTCATTTTCTAGCTTATTACATTGCTTAAAATTAAGCTTAAAGGTGCCTAGTAAAAACAAAAGTGTCCTGTGCATACAGTTAAAACTAGTGCTTATTTTGGCTTAATCAGTGCTTATTTTTAAGTTATTTGCATTCTCAGTTGTTGTATAAGCTTATTTACAGTAGCTTAGCTTATTCCCAGTGTATCTTGTGCTTATTTTCTAGCTTATAAGTCATTTAGCTTAAACCTTTTGCTTATTTCTTTTTTCTTGCTCACTGTTGAGAAAATAAGCTCAAACTGAGCTTATTAGTCATTTTTATAAAAAGTCATAGTTTTATAAATTGCTTATTTTAGTTAGCTTAATAAGTTGCAAAAAGAAAAATCAAAAAATAAAATAGTTGCAAAAAGCAGTTGCTGGGATTCGAACCCTGGCCACCCAGCTCACCACACACACACACTACCACTTGCCCTTGGGACTTTGACTGGTAATGTTTTGCAAAGTTTAATACTTAAGTCTTCCTTGTCCATTAAGCTTATACGAGCTTATTAGCTTATTTCCAGCTTATTTAGAATAGCTTTTTCAACTTTTGTATTTTTCATAGATTTGTATTAGTATAAAGTATTTTATAAAAAAGTTTCAGATTTTTCCGAATAGTTTTAATATTTTTAAACATTTAATTAGTGTAAAATCGTATTTAATTCATAATAAGAAATATAAAAGTCTAAAAAATATAAATCTTTTTTCTAAAATTTTCTTTTGTCATATATTAAGTAAGAAAATTGTTTTTACACTTGTAGGACTTTTATTTCACAAATTTTACGTTTTTGCTTGCGCACTCGCGTAATTTTTATATATAACGTACGTTTTCATTTTAAATCACGTTTTTAGGTAATTTAGGTTTACGTTTCAATTAAAATAGTTTATTTAAGTTATTTTATTTTATAAATCACAAAAACATCATTGTAAAAATAGTGATAGCGTTTATTTAATATATTTTAGCTTTTTAATTTTCTTTAATTTGCATTTAAGCCCCTGTAATTTACAAAACTTTTTCTTTAGGCATAAATATTCCAAAATCCTTACTGATCACTATCCTTAGTGATTATTCGACATCTGTCTGTGTTAAACACCATTCATCCTCCGTGGGACTTAACGACCCAGGAATCCACTATATTCCTCTGATCTTAATTGCATTTGTTTCTGAACTGTTTTAAGTTTGTTACGGTTGACCATTCACAAGTGGTTAGCTTGTGTGATTAAACTTGACGGTTTGGGACCAATCAGACATAATAATATTTTTCATCAAAAGTTTCTATGGCATCTTTGAACTTTGCAGATGAGCACAACCTAGTGGCCTACCTACAAAAGTCTAACGAGAAGAGTGGCCCTGTTTTACATCAGATTGTGGATTTTCTTCATACCACTCATATAAGGTATGCTTTGCTTTTCAAACCCACAATCTATATCTCTCAAATCAAATAGTTTTGGACTTCTGCTCAGTCCATAACACTTGAAATTAGAGATGCACATGAAACAGTGGATGCTCTCAGAGCCACTGTAGATGGGGTAACCATTGATGTTACTGAGGCATCCTTGAGGAGAATACTTCACTTGGATGATCTCAATGGTCTCATCACATTACCTATGTCTGACATTCATGATACTATATCATCCATGGGGTATGATACCACTGACAAAAAGGCTACTTTCAAAAAGAGTGGTTTTTATCCCCAATGGAGATTTTTGATTCATACTTTGTTACATTGCCTTAGTCCTAAGAAAACATCTTATGAGCAATTCAGTTCAACCATGGCTTATCCTTTGGTTTGTCTTGTTACTAATAATATTTTCAACTGGTCAAATTATATTTTTACAAGTATGAAAGGCAATGTACAAAGTAAAACCAAATTTTTAATGTATCCAAGGTTTGTGCAAGCTGTGCTTAATGAATTTCAACTGCAACCTCACACTAGTGTTTATCAAATCAGTTGCCTAAAGCCTAAAGTTTTTCAAAATTTGAATAAAGATGGCAATATGATTTTTACACCTCTCCTACCCCAAATGCTTGCTAAAATATCCACTGAACAAAACACCCATAATTAATGTTCCTAACATTGATTATACACCACCAGTTTCAAGAACCTATGAGAGAAGGTCAAAACCTGTGACTCCTCTCATGACAACACAGCAAGTTTCCGAACCTTTTGGTCTAGGAACAAGCAGTGGTGGTTCTAGACTTCCACATAGTCCTACTATGGAGGAATCTGGACCTTTGCCCCATGATTCACCTCTCCCAACAGGTAACACAGTTGGAAGTGCTGAGGGCAGTGGCAACCAAATGGAATTGATGGTTTTGTGTACCAAATTAGCAAAGCAGGTTGAGTTTCTACAAAAAGATTTGGCTATTATTAAGAAGAACCATGCCAAGGATGTTCAATTCTTAAAGACAGAAATTCAGACCTTAAAGGAAGAGATGCAGAGGTTGAAAAAGCACAGGCAGACTGCAAAGATGATGATTTCATCTTCATCCTCACCTTCTCATGGTGATTCAGCTGATCAAGATTTGGGAAATTCCTCCAAACAGGGGAGGAAAACAGGTTCTGACACTGAGGGAAGGAAAATTGATTTTGAAGATGAAGGAGATTCAAGTAAAGGAGCAAAAGAAACTGAAACTCATGGAGAGAAACTTGAAGATCAAGACATACTTTTGCCACTGCAAGTGAAGAATTTGATAAATTGAAGACAGACAAAGGTAAAGCATTTATGGAAGATGTACAGCAACCTGAAGGAAAAATTTCAAAGAAAAGACATGTTCAGATTGATCTTGATAGAGAAATTGCTCAGAAGATAGCAGAAGATCAAATTACTGAAAAAGTTGCTGAAAAGAAAAGATTGCAGGAGATGGAAGTTGTAAGCTTTTTGGAAGCTAAAAGATTGAACAGAATGGAAAATACTGATTCAATTTCCACTGTTCAACCTACAATTATGAAAGAAAAGGCTCCAGAGTTTAGTTATGTTCCTACTGAAGAAGATATTCAATTCTTGATTGCTAATAATTATGAAATCAAGAAAAAGGCAATTGACCTAGTTGCTGATGCATCCTTAACTGAGGAACAAAGAACAGCTCAGTTGAAGGATTTTATCATAATGAAGAACAATCAAGCACTTGATAATGTAATCAGTTCAGTCAAGAAGAATCAGAAGAAACAAAGACAACCAACCAAGGCACAAATACTTGCATATATGAAGACTTATTGTTGTCATGTTGGTAACTAGAAAAGGCATCAATTTAAAGGAATGTCTGATGATCAAGTTGAAAGGGCTTACTACAGAACTGTGAAACAAGATAAATCTTTTATTCCAATGGGTTCTGAAGAAGAAGAAAGAATATTTCCTAGATTGAAGAGAAAGGCCAAAGTCAGTGATTCTCAAACTATTAAGAAGACTAAGGTTGATGAAGATCATACAAAGTCTACTGAGAAGGAGATTCCTACTGAGAAGTTCACTAAAGATCAAATGACTGAAATGATTGTGATTGAAGACAGAGATTTTTATCCAGAACCACTGCAAATTCGACATTCTATCATTGATTAGGAAGTTTACACTGCTAGCAATCTTGCTTCAACATGGAAGATTACAAGGCTAGGAGGAGAAACTTCATCTTTCATAACATTTGAAGATCTTATTAAAGCTTTTGACAGAGATGACCTTAATATATTATGGAAATTAGTTCAAGAGAGGTTTAATGGTCAAGATCTCAAAGATACAAAGGAGATGCAGTTATGGGTAAATCTTAGAAGGCTTTTTGAACCAAATGCTGATGATGACTACTGGAAAACCTTATTCACATGTCTTGGTACTAAATGGTTTTATTATGATTCATGTGATGTTCATCATGTCTCTACAGCTAATGGAGAAGACTTTTTCATGCTTGCTGAGAAAGAATATCCTCTTAGAGCTGGAGCTCTTACAGTAATGTTAAGCTTACACATAAGAGTTAATGAAGACAGTGAGAAGGTCAGAGCATTATTACAAAGGCTTCAAGATCAATGTTCAAGAGCTATACAAAAGTTAAGAGAAAAGAAGTGAAGTGTTTGATTGAATTCCCCAAATCCTTGAAGTTAATACATATTGAAGAAACTTATTGATTTGCAGAGAAATCATAAGTTTAGGGGAGGATTGTTGGGAATAATCCGTTACCACGGATAGTAGTGGTTTACACTGCTTTGTTTAACACTAGCAGTGGAAACGTATTCCCACTGCAAGTTCTTCATTACCACTGCTGTTAGTTTATGATAAGGTTAAACGCGTCTTGATAAGTATAGAATAGATCTTGTGTATATTCTATTATGTTAGCTATATACTTATCTTGTAAAGGACTCCTTCTTGTATAAAAGGAGATCCTAGGTCATAGTCTTAGGTACGTACTACATTACAAGATTACCTACGAAAGCTTCAAGGTGTAACCCTAGTGATACTAAGATCACTCGTATGATTTCATTAATAATATTGGAGCTTGAGTTTTGTGTTAACTTGTGTTTACTCTCATACATCATATAATTCGATTTCTAAGTATTACTTAAGTAAATTCCGCTTGCTTGATAATATTATACAAAATATCATTGACACAAGGAGAGTGTCCCAGATCCATCACTTACCCTCGACAGAAAGCAAACGGACCCATTTGCAAATGACTACTTAAGTCCAAGTAACATAGATTACTTATCCAAACACCAAGATCATACATCAAGAACACCTAATGCATAATCATATTATCCAACTTTTATAAAACTTAACTTCTCTATTTTCTTGGTTAATACCACTCGACAGAAACATGAAAAACAAAACAAAGTAAAACTCAAATCTCAAATAACCAAACTCAAAACTCGACATGGAATCCAAGAACATTTATAATCGATATAACCAAATCGTATAACAATTTATTTGATAAAATTTTCCATCTTAATATCATAAAACAACATAAAAACATTACAACAAGAAAATGAATAACCTCAACTCGAGAGTGATGGGTGAGGAACGAAGTGGCTTCGTGGGTTCGGACCAAACGAGACTTGATTTAGCTCCAATACACTCCCAATTGCAAAACCCCCAAATCAATTTTTGAAAACCCTAAGTTTCACAAACCCTAGTTTTTAGTAAAATTGATGAGGAAACTGAGTTGGGGCGTTTGCATCTCTACTAGAGATAAAGGAAGTATCTTGGGAAGGAGCTTGACTATCTTTCTCTCCTTGTGACTTGGTTTGAAGCCGAATTTAGTTAACTTCCAAAACCTAGGCGAATCTTGGATTTTGGCTCAAGATAGATTGGTGTGGAGATATGTTTCTCTTGGGTGACTTTGTCTTGACTCTTCTTGGATTCATTCGAGTCATAGCCGGCGCCTACAAGGAGTGGTTTGAGAGATAAAAACTTTCATGGTTTTGGTAAGAGAGAAGAGAGGATGATGGAAGAAACATGTTGGGTTTTCCTCTTTGAAAGATTCAACCTACAAATGAGGTGCAAGTCTAGAGGTTGAAGATGAAGATTGATATCTCTTTCCTCTGCTTTTGTGTTGCTTTGTTATGTGTGGGAAGAGAAGACAAAGGGTGTATTATCTCATTTTTTTTATAAAAGGTTTACTTTTAAAAGTAATACAAATATAAACGTGTGTGTGTATATGTATAGTATACTTATGGTTTATTTGTGTACATGTATGTACTTGTGTTTACTTATGTATTAATTGTGTTTGAGCCTTATAATAGGTCTTTATTTAAGTGCAAGTGTGTTAAATACTTGGTGTCCCGCGATATTAAATTGTGACCGAAGTATCATTGTTTGATAACTTTTATAACATAGTATCTTATAGTTACGTGTCTGAAATATTATTATCTTTGTAATATTCTATATCACGGACATTTGTCATTTGTTTTATCAAGCCCTTATCATAGTATCGGTACGCGTGCAGTGTCGGTCACTAGGGAAAACGAGATAACCTCTCGTCTTATAAATTAAATCATAAGACAAAAATGAAATATTCATAAAATGATATGAATGCAAAAGTGATGCAATAGTCTACTGTATGTGAGTTAACTACTCAAATGATCAGGCAAAGCTTATGCATGCTTAATGACTTATGCTTAGTAATAATAAATTACTAATTATTAGTTAAGTTTTAGTGAAAATTTACCGTGTGTCACAATTAACAAATGAGGAACAATTGTATTTCACAGATATAATTTCTTCTTATTGTTCTTATGAATTTGTGAGTGATCTTAGAGATATCCAAAAGGATACGGGTGTAAGGTTAGATGGATTTGATAAATTTTGTGCTTGTGTGGCTTATATTCAACAATCATTGTTAGAATCAACTCCTTTTAGTATGACCCTCTGAATTTTTTTTGAGAAAACCTTCCTAAGCATAAACCACCAGTTGAATGAAATCATAGGCTTGTCTACATCACAACTTGAGGAAATAGATAAGGAGGATTTATCCAACCTTAGACACCATGAACAAAAAGACCTTGTTAGGTCACTAGTTTTACAACATAAGCTTATAAGAGAAGAGATAAGGCGATTGAACAAGTAAACCAAACACACACACACAAGTATACTCGACCGGTTATGCGTAGAGTGTAGTGAAAGAGAAAACTTGAACAACCAACCTTCAAATGAAGGTTATTACAATGTATTTATAGGCAAGGAGCTAGGGCAACACTCCCTCTCCTTCCCTATTCCTTATTGGGCTTGGATCAAGCTTATGGGCCTTCTACATAAGCTTGACCTTAAACAAACATAAAGGCCATAACAAAGCTACCTATTACATATGAAATATAAATACTTGAAATACTGTTTAGGAGTGATTCCAACAATCTCCCCCTCAAGTATATATGAATGTAAACGGTGAAGGCGTTGATGTAATAGTAGCTGTGACGTCTTCTGGCATTCTTCTTTCTAGTGAGAGGAATTGCCTTGATTCAAACAATCTCCCCAATGTAGAGAGATAGTTATCTTTGAAAGGTTAAGCTTCGACGTCATCTTTAACTTTGTTCTTTGATCATTTGTTCTTTGTGGTGAAAGTGATAGTATGTTGTTGTCTGCATAAGTCTGCCTCAGGTCTGCTTCGCTGCTCCAATGTCTCCACGTCATTCTTCAACATGCTCACACGCCTTTTGACGTTGGAAATCAATACTGATGAAGTTCTTTAAGTCTTTAACTTTGTAGACTCTTTGGTTAGACGAAGAATCATTCTGACGGTTGTGTTGCTTTTGAATAGAACTTCCATTAGTGATGATGTTGGCGTGAGCATGAGAAGAATCAGCACGATCATCCTGCTCCAGAGCTTCCATAAGAAGAAAACATTGCAAACGGTTAGAGATAAGCGGTTTTCGGCACTTACAAGTTTGAACTTCGAGAGTGTTAACAGCATAGTGTGAAAACACAACTCTAATTCTTACAAAGGCCGTTCCTGAACTGGAGTCCCACAAGTGAGATAACGCGATGTACCGAAGTACATCTACAGTTCAGATGAGTCGCTGAGGTACACCGAAGCATCACCTCACGACTGTAGACCGTTTGAGACACACTCCGCGTAATCCACGGGGAGTTACCGAAGCGACCTGCTGTCAGGGCTGTTTGATGTTGACCCTGGCAGGAGTTTCCATTCAATCACTGAGGATCACAGATGTGAACCTCTCATAAATGTTCTCGACAGATTGCTAAGATCTGTGAAGGACTCGATATGAACCACTGAATCACTGAAGACCTTATTGTTGATCAACAAGTGATTAAATGTCAAGTGTTCCTAAGAGATCTTTTGATGAATCTCGTGGCTCTAGACTCAACAGTGCGTTTTGGTTTTCCTGAGCGGAGACTAGGGAGAGGGTCTCCTTCTTCAATACCAGCGATCTCTAAGAGAAAGCCAATAGTTTATGTAGGGTTCCCTGTGAGAATGAAACAAGCTTCTGTTGAGAGAAACTTGAGTGGGTAAGAAGGTTTAGTGCATGCGTCACTGGGTCCATGACGACTTTTAATCTTCAATACCGGTGTCACTAAGTGACAACCAGTAGCATATGAATTGAACCCGGTGTCTGCCCTAAGTTGAATAATCTGGAGGGCTATTTCTTTTCACCCTTTACTTTACATTTCTTTTTGATTCTTCAACTCCTTCTTTCTCCGATTCTCATTTTCTCCTTTTTACAATCTTTCCTAAGGACTTCTAACACTAACTAATGGTAGTGTCCTTGGGTAGATCCCTCCGGCTCTGGCGGATCATAGGACGGTTATTCCTAACCTTAGTCACCTTATAACTCCATGACTAACCTATGTTTGCCATTATAACCACTGTAAGTTAAAATATCTCTCAAAGAGTTTGTAAATGAAAAACATGTTTGAACCATAGTGAGAGATAAGTTTTTGCAAAAATACTCCCCCTCCACATGTGCTTAATAGTTTTAATGGTTAAATGCACAGTGAGGAAAGAGCGCGCACTTTATGAATTGATCCACTAAAGATAGACAATCTCCCGCGAGACACGGTTACGTTGAATAGTTAAAGAGTTACATTGTCAGCTTTTAGGTGACAACTAGCTCTAATAACTACCTTGAAGGTGTAGACAAACCTCGAAAGGTTGTCATACCCGTCAAAGTTCATGTCTATCAAGAGCTTCTCGAATGGTACTTTCTACTCAGACAAGTCCTTTGCGAGACACGTTTACATCACTAGCGAGCTAGCTTGAAATTATTACCCGTCCAGGACAAGTCTTTTCGAGTTGCAGACAGTTAAGGATCGTCAATTCATTGGTTAAGTCTTTGCACACGAGAAAACCAAGGGGCTTGCACATGTTGCTTTACAAAACATATTTCTTATCACACAATTTTCTCCCCCTCAAAAATGGCATATAAAAAATGTTATTTTTGAACGGTTGAGAATAAATATGACCATTTTGAGTGTTGCGGGAAGAGTGACCACTGTGAACAATTTGTGAACAAAGTTTTTATCAAATACTCCCCCTCAACTAGTGATATAAACGGTTGAGGTTTTAAAAATCATATGGGGAAGTACTTGTCTTTTTGAGCAAAACCTTGAAAAATGAAAGGTTTGATAGGTTTTACTCAAAAATAAGAAGCTTTCGCTCCTTTTCTAAGGATTGTGGCACTGAGGCGTACCACAGGGTCCTTTCTTGACCATTGCGGGTTGTACACTGTTATGTGTGTACAAGCCATTCACATATATAAACATTCATCCAAAATCATATGAAGGAAACAATTCAAGGGGTACCAGGAAGTGCAGTGATGTTCCTAGGAGTGCGCACAGGGCGTTGAAAGCCGGTGATGTTTATCCTGGGTCTACCACCAACATAGCTCTCCAAGCGTCTGAACTGATCCCTTCTGAACAACCGTTCATCAATCATAGTGATGATACGCCTCACATTCCTCCTATCCTGAGAGTTCCAGCGCTTAGGATTTCCAACCTTCAGTCGTATATCCTTCAATCTGTACGCCAATCCATCCCTAACCATTTTCAAGGTATGATCCCCGAATTTGTGGAGCTCACTACACGCCATTAAGCAGTTTCTGCGAAGTTCACTGCGGTAAACAATGCCGAAAGGGTTGCTGATGAGCGTAAGTTGTTTGAGCTGGTTGATGTCAGGAAGATCAAGCTGTGGTGGAGTGAAGTTTACACGTTTCTGATATGATTCAACAGCCATCTGGATATCTTCGACACGTTCTTTGATCACAATGCGTCTAATGAAGATGAGAACTGACTTGATGAATTCACGTTGAATTTCAGTCGAGAATTGTCTCATACGACCCTGTACTTTGGCAAGGTACATGTCTTCGATGTCGTTGAGTGACAAGTTCTCAAAGTCAGCCTCTGAGAATGCATAGTCTTGTTCATCTTGTCGTTTGACTATGATATTCTTCAAGAATGTGTAGTCCCATTTAGACTTGAGATCAATGTGTTTGATGGCCACGATGTTCTTTGAGCAATACACTTCATGTTGAGACTTCTGAACCAGGCAGCTTCTGTAGTAGATTCTTCGGCGTTCAGGCCAATGATGAATCCCATACAATGCATCTTGGTCGTATGCTTGCACTTTGTCAGAAAACAAGTGATTTGCACGTTCCTCGATAGCTATGCAGTTAGAGTAGGTAGCTGCTGGGAATGGAAGAGTTAATGATGTAGCGTATTTTCTTGAACCATCGCCACCATGGAGAAGAAATTCCAGGTCTGTGTTGAAGAAATATCTGAAGGGAATCCTTGGTTCATCTGGTTGGCCGATTGTTGGTAGAGGTTTGGTCCAGTCAGTGTAGTATGGAGGGTTGTTCCGTTTAGTGAAGTCGATGTTTGCTTCTGGGTTGAGCCAATCCATGTTGTTAGACATGGCTCGAGCAATGTTTTCAAGGTGATATTCAACCTCGATTGCACTTTCTGAGTTGTTTTTCAACAGAAGGAATGCGTCATTCTTGATGCGCTTCAACTCGGATTTCGTCATCTTCTTCACACGGAATCTTTCTTGCAAGATTTTTGCATGCTCCAAAGTACTACCGTCTACCAATTCTTGACCTTCTTCAGGGTAGGGAGTGTCGTTAACAAGTGTGGAGAACCATTCAAATTCTGCGGTTGTATCGTCATCTAGCCATGATACGACATCTGGCTGAGTCGTCTTTTTCTTGCTTTTAGAAGGCCTTGATGATGATTCGGGTTTCTTCACTTGTTTGGGAGAGGAGGGTTGTTGTTGGGGCTCAAGGACCTCTTCATCGTCACCACCCGTATACTCAAAGTGATCACCAGTTTTCTGAGTCAAGGGTGGTAACTCGGAATCGTCCCGAGGTTTATCAGTGGAAGACCGTGGTGGAGAAGACTTTTGTTGTGAAGAAGTTCGATGTGGAGGAGGTGGCATAGATGTAGATTGACCAGACTGCTTCTGACGTTTAGGTGCAGAGTCCTTATCCTTATCATCGTCATCTCTTGGTCTTTTGGGTTGAGTGGCTGACTCCTTGCATGATGATCTGAGTTGATAGTCAAGTAGAATTTCGAAAAATTTAGCTTCATCTGAAGTAAACGTTCCAGATCTCTTTGACATTTGCATCACTAGTTTAGCGATTAACTCAGATTCGGAGAGATCAGCTTCTTTTGCCATTGTATGTTTGACCAATGCTACGATGTTAGGGGTGAGTTGTCTGGAAAATACTTCTTTTGTCACACTGGGGACAGTGTCGAGAAGAAACTTGTGTGTTTGTTCTCTTGCTGACTTTTCCAGTTCCTTTTGGACTTTTGGAATGATATCCTGAAGGTACTTTTGAGTGTAACCTTCAATCATTTCATTTAGTTCCCCCTGACGATGACTTCTCATGAATTCCTGAATAGCTTTCCTATCTTTCCGCATCTCGTCATTCTCATCATGTAAGTACTGCATTTGTTCAGCATACCAATTAAGTTTTCTTTGAAGCATGTCCTTCTTTCTAACTTGTTTGACGGCTTTCACAATCCTTGCATGTGTTTGAGAAATCCAAGACTTTGGTGGTTTCTTCACGGATTTGGATGAAGATCTGGTTGACTTAGTTGATGGTGGTGGTGATGAATGAGACGAAGAGTCCGATGATGAGGAGACTTGAGGAGACTTCATGTCCTTAGGGGTATCTGAGGTTTTCTCCTTTGAGTGAGTTGGACTGTCGAGAAGAAACTTTGTATAATCATCCTCGTCATCTTTAGACTTTTCTTTCTCAGTTTCCAGTTTCTCAAAATCATACTCAATAGTGTCTTCAACAGGCGGTTGTTGTTGCAGAAGAGTGGTGGCACCAGATCCCTTATCGGGTTGATTAACCGCATCAGGATCTGGAGAGGAGTGGGCAGCACCACTTGATCCTCCAGGGCCACCCATTTGATCTTTAGCAAAATCAGTGGCCTTTTGAATGTGTCGGACGTTGTGAAACTTTTTCCTGTATGATTTATCCAATTGCTCTTCTTCATCTTCAGAGCTCTCATCATAAGGTACAATAGCTGGAGTCTTCCCTTTTTCTTGGACAGCTGGAGGACTTGGAGGTTTAGTCACTGAGGCAGGTGTTTCGGTTGCAGTTGCAGAGTAATGAACCTCTTCATCTGTCTCAGTATCGTCAGAGCTCTCATCCCTAAGTTGTCTTTGAGGTTCAAGTGAATGGATCGGAGTTGCTTCCTGAGAAGGAACTTTCTTCTTAGGGTTGGGTTTCCTCTTAGGAATAGGTTTCTTCTTCGGAACATTCCTTTGACTCACAGTACTTGTTATGCTTCCTGCACTTCCTCTTCTGGTTCTCCTTACAGGTGTACCAGAAGATTTTTCGTCAAGATGACCGACTTTGCCTTGTCTTACTGCTTCCAGATACCTTTCGTACGATTCTAGCTTTCTGACATCTTCAGTTAGAAGGAAATCTGGCAATACAGCACCTTGTTTCTTTGTGGACGTTTCCTTGATTCTAACAGTGAGAATGGGTTCCGTCAACATATCGTGATTGTCTGGGTCATTGAGCCTCTTGGGAATGTCCGGGTGAAGTCCAAGTGCTCTCTGGATCAACAATTTGGTATATCTGATGTAGGGAATCTTTGAGCCAAGTTTGTTGAGAAATGACATCATGTCATCCCAAATCAGAGCTTCAATGGCGATGTGTTTCATGTTGACAAATGCCCAAAATATTTGCAGTTCTATGAGCTTAGGATGCTCATAGCCGCTATCACGACCAGAAATAGACTTGGTGATGATCATGTAGAGCGTTCTCCAAGGTTGAGGAATACTCTTGAGCTCTACGTGAGAGTGCTTGGTGATTACTCCTGTAGCCTCATCATAACCGATATCGATTAAGAATTGGAGAGTGAGCTCTTCAGTAGGTGTGGCATAAAGTTTGGTTGGATTGACTTCAGGAATAAGGAGAGCAGCCCTTAAATCTGCAGGTGTAATAGTGACTTGTTTGTGGTTTAGAGTCACTGTCACAGCAGTCCTTCCTTTGACCCTTTCCATAGTATTCCAGAACTGTTGGATGTAGATCTCAGGAATGGTTGCAGAGTGAGTAAGCATGTTCTGATATGGATGAGTCCTCAAAATGTCAATAGCGATTAAGCATGAAGACTCAGAGCAAGTGAGAGTGCTGAAGTCAACTCGGAGATTATTCTTTCCAATCTTCATTGGATAGCCATGAGGATAGATATCAGCAATGGAGAGAACATTTGGTGCATCCATGTTTGGTTGAGCAGCCATGTCGTGATCTGAAATAATATTAGCCAAAAGAACCAACATATCGAAAGACATAATGTTAGTCAACAGAAGGTCTTATTGTCTAGTTATTTAATGTACAACGTCAATGATTGTTGCGAGTTCTAAGTCACATGTATGTCCAATAGTCTAATGACGTCGTGAAATGTTTCGTGAGTTAGTTAACTTTAAGTTTTAAAGCTTATGTTATCACTTATTTTTCACAACATATCAAACGTTTTGGTTTATTAGTGACATTATTGGATTCGTGACGTTATGATAAGTTTATTAACAAGTTTTGTACACGTAACAATTCACAATGAAGGTCAAAAATGGCTTAAGCGTAGGATTGACAAGGTTACGCGTAAACAGTCGTGACATACGCGTAGGCGAAAGCTTATGCGTAGGATCCTATCTTACGCGTAAGAAATGTTACGCGTAGGAAAAAGGGGACCTTACGCGTAGAGCTTACGCGTAGGCGTATAAAAACCTTACGCGTAAGGCTTACTCGTAAGAGTAGACCTTATGCGTAGAGGTCACTGTTTACGCATATCCTTCACAGGATACGCGTAGTCCCACTGTAGAACCTTACGCGTAATAGTTATGCGTAGGTTTTATTTTACGCATAACATCACTACGCGTAGGGTAATCCTTATGCGTAGAGAGTCTTATGACCTTGATTCTGAGTGTTTAAGCGTAGCAAAGCCTGAAATGAAGTTATCAACTCATCAATGTTCACACAAAACAACAATTTATCACAGATAATAACATCCTAGTCCATGTAAACAGTTACGCGTAGAATCACATATGCGTAGTCTAAACCCTAAACTTACGCGTATGAGATTTAGCCATGGGATGAACATCATATTGATTCTGGTAGTTCTAAGAAGTCCATAAAGTAGTTTTATCCAAGTTTTAACATCAAATGAGCCTTGAATCAAAAATACCCAATTTATATGAACTTGAACCCTAATTTTCGAATTAAGTATCATAGTTGTTTCTGGGTGATTTCTGGGTTTACATGTGTTCAATTGAACTTGAAAACAACCTTATATGACTATCTTTTATACCAAAAACCTTCACATTTGAAAAGACCCAATTCTACGCATAAACCCTAAATCTCAAATACACTCAATTCGTGTGTCTAGGTGCGTTTTGATGTTTAGAAAAGTATTATAGATGATATTAAATCATTTTGACACAATCCTTTTTAACTTCAAACACATAAACAAGATTATGTGTTCATACGCATACGCGTAGAACACAAAATCACCCATAGGTTAAAATCAAGCCGTTAACTTTCAAAATGGTTTAAAACCATTGTTTGTAATCTTGTTATGAACACACAAACACTTACAAAATGAAGATCTGAGACACGCAATTCTTGAATGATTTTAGGCGTAGGATTTGAAGGTTTTTAGCAATAAATGTGGTTAGGATGGTAGGTGGGGTATTTTATTGAAAAATACTTTCGGATTGTGACAGTTTCAGTCCCTCCACCTTTTCCTTATTCAACCAAAGCCTTTTAACTTCCATTTAGGTTACCAAACAAAGATTTTTGAGAAAGAATCATGACGACACTCCCCCTCGGCTTGATCAATTTAAACGGTTTAAGAATTTTAGTCCGAGGAGTGTCATTGAGCCAGAAAGTCCACCATCATTTGTATAACGAAACAACCGAGATGTGATAACATGCAAGTACACTTATTTTTTGAAACGGTTAAGTGATAAATTTCTCCCCCTCAACACTTGATCGGAAAAATACTGAATTTTGAAAGATAAAAGTGTTGACGGAAGAAATGTACTTGCCATGTTTAAAGAAAATAGATGAGGAGAATATTTTTGGTGTTTTATCAGGTTTTATATTTTTGTATTTTGTTTTTGAAAGATTTTATTTATTTACAAAAGATGTTTTGGTGTTTGACAGGTTTTTAAGACGATTTTAAGAGGTCATCCAGTTCCTCTTGAGTCAAACACCTCATACCAATTCGATGGATCAACTCATTAAACCTAGCGGGAGGCAAGGCTTTGGTGAGCAGATCTGCCAATTGGTATTCAGTACCCACAAAGTATAATTCAACGGTACCCTGTTCCACATGATCCTTGATGAAATGATAGCGTAGATCGATGTGCTTTGATTTCGAGTGCTGAACTGAGTTGCACGAGATTGCAATGGCACTCCGATTGTCGCAGTACATCGGGATTCTGTCAAATACATAACCATAGTCTTTGAGTTGTGTTCTCATCCAAATGACTTGAGCACAACACGCGGACATGGCTACATATTCTGCTTCAGTTGATGACAGTGATGTACAATCCTGCTTCTTTGATTGCCAAGACACCAGTTTATCACCGAGAAATTGTAGAGCTCCTGAAGTACTTTTCCTTGAGTCTAAGCATCCTGCGTGATCAGCGTCTGAAAAAGCGATTAGTTCAAAACCAGAATCCTTCGGATACCAGATCCCCAAGTTAATGGTTCCCTTGATGTATCGGAGGATTCTTTTAGCCTCAGAGAGGTGGGTTTCAGTTGGTCGCGACTGATAACGGGAGCATAGATAAACGGCAAAGACAATATCAGGTCTGCTAGCTGTTAGATACATGAGAGACCCAATAATACTTCGGTATTTGGTAGGGTCAACCAATTTCCCATGTAAATCAGCATCTAATTTCTTGGTATGAGCCATTGGTGTGGCATAGGTATCACAGGTATTCATTCCAAATTTGTTTAACAATTTGGACTGACTCAAGAAAATACCACGGGGTGATTGATGAACTTGCAGTCCTAGAAAGAACGTAAGTTCACCCATCATGGACATTTCAAAATTTTTCTTCATGAGTTTTGCAAAAGCGATTGAAAACTTTTTATGTGTTGACCCAAAAATGATGTCATCTACGTAAATTTGAACAATTAAGATGTGTGCCCCGTGATATTGTATAAAAAGAGTTGGGTCAACCGAGCCTTTGGTGAAATTATTGGCAATGAGGAAAGATGATAGCTTATCGTACCATGCCCGAGGGGCTTGTTTGAGACCATAAAGAGCTTTGTTCAGTTTGTAGACATGGTTCGGGAACTCAGGATCAACGAATCCATCTGGTTGGCTGACATATACCGTTTCTTTAAGTTGTCCAAACCAAACCAAACTATTTGGCCAACCAAAACTTCAAAAACAAAACTTCAAAAACAAACGAGTACACCCAACTATTTGGCGATTGATACCACTGTTAGGTCACTAGTTTTACAACACAAGCTTATAAGAGAAGAGATAAGGCGATTGAACAAGTAAACCAAACACACACACACAAGTATACTCGACCGGTTATGCGTAGAGTGTAGTGAAAGAGAAAACTTGAACAACCAACCTTCAAATGAAGGTTATTACAATGTATTTATAGGCAAGGAGCTAGGGCAACACTCCCTCTCCTTCCCTATTCCTTATTGGGCTTGGATCAAGCTTATGGGCCTTCTACATAAGCTTGACCTTAAACAAACATAAAGGCCATAACAAAGCTACCTATTACATATGAAATATAAATACTTGAAATACTGTTTAGGAGTGATTCCAACAGACCTAGATTTTAAGAACATGGAACCGAAATCCGAACAAGATTGTGAGATGGTTAGAGTTGAACTACCTAGTTGCATGCGTGGGATAGATTTCACCAAAACATATGACACGCGTGAGGAATCCTTTAGGCAAATAGAACATAGTAGTCAAGTTTTTGAGAACAATTCTTATGAATCGGACCAAGAATTTGAAATGGCTAAAGAAGGATTTTAGATACTTAGGAGTATATTTGGGTTAGATCATACTAAAACACATGATGAACATATAGGAGATCTAGATATAACGGGGAATGAGGTGGAAACTCCAAGCCCACAAGCCCTATCATCACTTGAGGAACACACACCGTCTATAACTTACCCGGAAGAAGTAGAAGAGACTATAGGAACCCCAATTGATATAGAACCTTTGGACCAAACACCACTAGAGAATGTAGGTTTAGATGCTTGTTGTCATGACCTCTCTCTTAGTCCTAGGGAAGTTCTGAATTTTGATGAACCAGAGCCTCAACCAAAAACCTTACCCAATTTTCTGTCTTTAGTTGTGAATCTAGGAATTGAATTAGGACCCAATCCACCCATCAAAATAAATAGTCCGGGTAGTTGCTTGATAAAGGTAGTAGACTCTAAACCGTATAGAGTGGAAGCTAATATAAGAGTAACCCATGACCTTACACACTTACATCACCCATTCATGGTTGATAACAAGAAACATTATAGGTTTAAACCAAGTTTATTAGGTCAAGATGGATTCTTAACTAAGAATCTTTTGAAGTTGATAGAAGATGATCCATTTCTAGGAGAAAGATTTGATTTACCCGCTACATCAATTGAATTAGGTAAGGCTAGTATGATAGGAGCACACCCCTTTGAGCATAAGTATCACCCATCACCCTCTCCTCACGTAGCAAATTTCCACCCTAAGGGTGTGTATCACTACTATCACCCGCACTTAAGCTTAAGTGTAGGAAAAACTTACCCTTTATCCGTTAAATAAGGGTAGAGTCAAGCTCGTGACTCGAACAAAAACAAGCGCTTCTTGGGAGGCAACCCATGTGTATTTGTTTCTCATTTTTATTTGTGTGTTCATATATCTTTTTCATTGTTGTTTATTCTCATGTTTGATTTTGTGAAAATGCTTTATTTTGTCTTTAACCTCGTCTTAATTACATATAAAGGTATTTTACAAAAAGATAAGTGTAGGGAAGATTACATACGTTTTTAAAAGAACATGAACATGAGAATTAAAATTAATGAAATTGATATATATGTGTGTTTGTTAGAATCAAATGCTTGTATCGAGTCATAATGGATGTTTTGCAGGAATTTTTACAGATTTTAAAGGTGTAATTTTTCCAGAATTTTTCCAGGAAAACGCAGCAGACCAGTTTCTGTCAGGACAACCTGACGGCGTCAGGATTAGAGGAGCATAAACAGATTATAAAATTTTTCTCGTTTTCTGTGCTAAGTATAAAATTTTGGAAATTCTCAGGTCTTAGTTTTCTAGAAAATCTGCAAACATCCATTCCACAAGCATTATATCCTAGTGTAGTTGAGTCATATATAGTTTTACCGCTGATTTTAAGCGAATGTTTCGTCTATTTTCTTAAAGTGTGCAGGTTTTATTTATCAAGAAGAAGAAACGTAATATTGGATGAAGATTATCACGCATACATTCTTCTTGGGAAAGAATTTAACCACTACTTTACACGGATCCTACCGAGCTAATCAGGGAAGTACTAGTTTCTTTCTCTTTTCATTACCTTCCTTTATCATAACTTTGATACTTTCGGGGAACATTGGGGACAATGTTCAGTTTAAGTGTAGGGATGGAGAATAAAACGGGAACTTAGAAACTATGCTTATCCTTGAATATTTGTCTTGTCCTAATTCATTTGTGTAATAAGCTATGAGAAATATTTGTTAGGGAAATTTTAGCACCAAATATAAAATTTTTCATGACATGTACGAGTGGGACGTTAGTCTTAATAAAGCGTCTCATGGATAGGAGTTATATGACTAGCACAAAAATCGTTTACCACTCAAATTCCACCCAAAAAATGTGAGGTTCGCCCCTAGATCTATAGGAATTAAAGCATAGTGTACCGGTAGTATAATAGATTCTAGAACTTGTTTTGTGATGCATCCCGAGATTGCTAGTGAGACTACACTTGTTTAGTTAGGAATAACTAGATGATAAGAGGAATTAGGATAACCCTTGTTTGAAACCCGTATTATAATTACTTCTTCCACATCGGTCGAGTAATTACCCCACACCCTTGCGATGTACTCATCTTTAGTACACGATACCCCTAGTTAACCCCTCAGAGCCTATCCTTTTCGCGGTTCTTGTGATGTTTCAGTTTTCCGGAATATAAATGAAGAGCATTGTTTACAATCCACCCCCAAATGTACACCCAAATCGCCTTAGCCTACTGATAACGCTACACGCGTCGTTCGGGGTCAAGGAAACTTCCTTTTCTTCGAGCAAGTTTTATAACACCCTAGGCAGTGAACCTAATCGTTGTAGTGTAGTAATTAGGGTAAGCCACGGGTATTGATATCATTCTCTAGGGGAGTAGGAATTCTAGTAAGGAGTTACTACGCTAAGGTTAAGGTTGAGGAAGATTATTTTTGTATTTTTATATTTTATGAAATGGAAAGGTACGAATCTCGGGTATTGGATTTGGGGGGTTGGTATTTCTACCGATTACTCTACTATTATCTAATTATCTAAACTAAGGTTGTGGGAGTCTATGTCTAATTAATGTGTGCTCGTATGATAGTTTAAAGATGTGTTTACTTAGGTTGTACTACTCCTTAATTATCTCCTATTGATGGTTGAGTTGTCACGTCCTTATTCTTAGTTGCGTTGTGTGTCTAAAGTTGTAGGGTATGCGTTTCTCCCTAACTCTTTGAACTTACCAAAGGGTCTCGTCTACAAACCCACTAGGGATGATAAACTCTTACTCTAAGGCACTCTTTGGATGGTTTAGCCTACAACTACTCAGGTAATTATATTCTAAGGTTCACAAAGATGAATCAAGCATTAAGTACACAACGAATGATCTATCGCATTACTAAATCATCTATCAACTAAGATAAGAAACAACCAATCAATATTCAATAATTAAGTTTCATACTTCCTAAGCAAACACACAAATAAATTAGCCGGACATGGAAAACATGCAAGCATACACACAAATAATCAAAGACATAATTGAATTAATGAAGTAAATACTTATCTTGATGTAAGATAGGGTTTAAAACCCTAAAATACTGTACAAGACACCTTAGGTTCGGTTTTAGGTTTTCACTCCAAAAAGACTCTCCTAAAACTGAAAAATTCGGATTCTATATATAAGATTACATATGCGACGGCGTCACCTTATGTTTCGTGACGCCGTCGTGTCGTTGTCATTAGGGTTTCGTCTTGGCCACGTTAACCTTGCGACGGCGTCACCTTTGTCCGTGATGCCGTCCTCTTCAGCTTCTGACGTTGTCTGGATTCCATCTAGGCCGTCTGAGTAGCGACGGCCTACTCTTTTACAACTGGACGTCGTCACTTGAAAATACGAGTTTTGGGTTCTGAACCGTCGCAAAAATCCTCGGACGGCGTCGCAATTAGCACCTGACGCCGTCGCCTTCTAATTTCAGCAACTGTGAGTGTCTCGATTTTGACTTTGGCCATTTTCTTCATATATTCGCGCCTTTTCGTCCAAATAAGTGCCATTCCAGCATTTTGCTTTCAAGAGACCTAAAAAGTGAAAAGGAACGATATTAAGCAATAACGGATACAAAAGTGGTCAAATAAGGACTTAAACGACCCCTCAAAATGGTACCTTTTAGAACCTTATCAAATATCCCTACACTTGTTATTTGCTTGTCCTCAAGCAAATGTGCTTTTAGCCAATTAATTTATAAGTTAGGGGTCATGAAGCATTAATTCAAAACGGTCCACAATACATATAAGCCCCGCAAAAGTCATAACAAGCACGAAAATTACATACTAGCACCTCACATGGGGTGTTTGGATACTCACATCTCTCTCGGGTGTATATATGAAATAAAACAAATAGGAAATGGAAGATAAACACTCATTAACCGGTCCTAGTACATAGATTACCATAGGCTTGAGAATAGATCAAACCTCCATCGCTTTGGCGTAAGCACCTAGGAAAGACTATCAAAGAGGTCTTTTAAAGGGTTGTAATGTTAGGCTTACGGTAGGGAAACAAGGGTTTGGTGGGATAGGCTTTTTAGTGGTGGCAAGTCAAAAATCTCTATGTTAAATGCATACGAAGAATGGCGTTGCTAAGCCAAGACTCGACACTCTAAACTCTGGATAACTGAAATAAATAAACATAAATTTAAAGGATAGATGTAGGATGGTAGCCCTTTTTTTTTTTTTTTTACACTCTATTTTTTTTTCTCTTTTTCTCTTTTTTTTTTTCGATTTTTTTTTTATTTTTTCCACACACTTTTACTCTACCATCCTCTAAGATAACATCAAAATACTAGGGATTCATAGGCATATCCCTACACTTGAGTTTTTATTATTCTAACACTAATTTGACCCGATTTGAAAAGATCAAAACACTTGGGGTACATTATTACGCAAACAAAGGGAATTTGAATTAACGTTCCCTTCCCATCATTTCATAAACTTTAACTTTTCCCATGAATCCCAATCGTCCCAAAACTGTATACAAAGGATATGACTCGACTTAGCAACTTATGCAAGCAACTAGATAATTGAACTAAGGGTTTGGGGTGATAACAAACATTTGCACTAAAAGTGAGTGCATAAGGGGTAGGCTAAGGCGATTTGGGTGTATATTTGGGGGTGGGGTGTAAACAATGCTCTTCATTGATATTCCGGAAAAACCGAAACATCATGAGAACCGCGAAAAGGATAGGCTCTGAGGGGTTAACTAGGGGTATCGTGTACTAAAGATGAGTACAACGCAAATGGTGTGGGGGAATTACTCAACCGATATGGAAGAAGTAATTATATTACAGGTATCAAACAAGGGTTATCCTAATGCCTCTTATCATTTAGTTATTACTAACTACACAAGTGTAGTCTCACTTGCGATCTCGGAATGCATCACAAAACAAGTTCTAGAATCTAATATACTACCGGTTCACACTCTAAGCATTGAAGATGAATGCTTTAATTCCTACTAATCTAAGGGCGATCCTCACATTTTGGTGGAATTTGGGTGGTAAAGGGTTTTGTGCTAGTCATATAACTTCCTATCCATGAGACGCTTTTGTTAAGACTAATGGCCCACTCCTATATGTCATGAAAATTTTTAAATTTGGTGCCAAAATTACCCTAACCGACATTTTCTCATGGTTTATTACACAATCACAATTGGACAAAGCAAATAGTCAAGGATAAGCATAGTTTCAAAGTTCCCGTTTTATTTTCCCTCCCTACACTTAAACTGAACATTGTCCCCAATGTTCCCCGAAAGTATCATAGTTATGATAAAAGAAGGTAATTAAAAACGAAAGAAACTAATACTCCCCTGATTAGCTCGGTAGGATCCGTGTAAAGTGGTGGTTAAATCCTTTTCAAGAAGAATTTTTTTGCGTGAAAAGCTCCTTCTAATCTTATGTAACTTCTTCTTGACAAACTAAACCTGCACATTTGAATAAAACAAACGAAACCTTCGCGTAAAATCGGCGGTAATAATATATATAAGACTCGATTTAAACTAGGATATAATGCTTGTGGAATGGATGTTTACAGAATTTCTAAGAAAATTAAGACCTGGAAAATTCCAAAAATTTATAAGTAGCTCAGAAAACGAGAAAAAAGTAATCTGATGTTTTTATTCCTTCCTGACGCCGTCAGGTTGCAATCCTGACGCCGTCAGGTTATCCTGACAAAAACTGGTCTGCGATTTTCTGAAAAAAAATTCTGAAAAATTTACATCTTTAGAATCTGGAAAAATTTCTGCAAAAACATCCATTATGACTCGATACAAGCATTTGACTCGAACAAACAAACATTAATATCTTTTAATTAATTGTTATTCTCATGTTTACGTTTCTTTTGAAAACGTGTGTAATCCTCCCTACACTTATCCTTTATGTAAAATACCTTTATATGCAATTAAGACGAGGTTAAAAACAAAATAAAGCATTTTTACAAATTTAAACATGAGGATAAACAATTAATAAAAGATATATGACACTAACAAGCAAACAATTAAGCATGAGTTGCCTCCCACGAAGCGCTTTTCTTTATTTAAGAGTCTTGTAGCTAGACTCATAGTCGTGCTCCTACGTTTCCTCACGCATCCTCAATGAGAATTCTATCATGTTGACAAAATCTTCATCGACTCTATACCTAGGCCCTAGAGTCAAGCAATCCTTATAATAATGCCTCCTTCTTTCCCACATGAATTTATAACCTTTTTCAACATCTTCCTTGCTTTTGTCCTCAAAAGCTTTGATGTTGTCTCGATCATAGATGGACAAGTGGCCATACTCAGTTGTTTTCCAAGGCATCCTATAGGTGATCTCATCGGTTCCTTCCTTGAACCTAACCGTTCCATCATGCTTGTTATGGCTCATTCTAGATGTTTCAACAAACGGTTTCCCTAGCACTACCTGGGATAAGCTATAGTCAATGACGCATCCTACATCTTCTAGGACCATAAAATCAACTAGGTAGGTGAAATTTCCTATAAAGACATGCACGTCCTTGACTCTTCCCACAAAGTTGCAAACTCCTCCCGGATACTTAGGGTCTCTCCTAATATTGAGTCGCTCATTCATAATATCATTGTAGACAGCAAATGACATTACATTGATGGGGGATTCCGTATCTATGTAAGCGTGGTCGACACTCCTATATCCGATCATACAAGGGATTTTTAAGTTCCAGGGATTTCCCCTCCTAATCTTTGGGCATATCCTAATGATAGGTGATCGTGGATTATCGATTATGTATTGATGGTACGCAATCTCTTCCTTTGTGGGGTAAAGATTGAAGTAAGCACTATTTTCCACATCCACGTTGTTGTTTATCATGCCATTTTCTGAATTACTGCTAATCATAGAGCCAACTATAGCAGCGCTGACTACTTTCTCAACAGCTTCCCTAATTGTACTATCGAATATTTTCTGCAAATCCTGAAGGTCGGTGTTTCTACTCACATAGCGGCTTCGACGGTTGTGTTGGTTATTGGGTTGGGTTTTGAGTGACATTGAATTTTTTTGTGTTGGGTTATCAAGTGGTGGTTGGTTATCACCTTCCATGATGAAAAGTGATAAGATTACGAACAAAGGTCACGAAGAAGGGAGATAGACTAAGAGAAAGCTAAAAATGAGAAAAAATTACTTGATAGGAATCAAGAAAAGAACCTAAACGAGGTGGACTACTAACTAGCTATTCTATTCCCCGGCAGCGGCGCCAAAAACTTGATAACGCTACACGCGTCGTTCGGGGTCAAGGAAACTTCCTTTTCTTCGAGCAAGTTTTATAACACCCTAGGCAGTGAACCTAATCGTTGTAGTGTAGTAATTAGGGTAAGCCACGGGTATTGATATCGTTCTCTAGGGGAATAGGAATGCTAGTAAGGAGTTACTACGCTAAGGTTAAGGTTGAGGAAGATTATTTTTGTATTTTTATATTTTATGAAATGGAAAGGTACGAATCTCGGGTATTGGATTTGGGGGGTTGGTATTTCTACCGATTACTCTACTATTATCTAATTATCTAAACTAAGGTTGTGGGAGTCTATGTCTAATTAATGTGTGCTCGTATGATAGTTTAAAGATGTGTTTACTTAGGTTGTACTACTCCTTAATTATCTCCTATTGATGGTTGAGTTGTCACGTCCTTATTCTTAGTTGTGTTGTGTGTCTAAAGTTGTAGGGTATGCGTTTCTCCCTAACTCTTTGAACTTACCAAAGGGTCTCGTCTACAAACCCACTAGGGATGATAAACTCTTACTCTAAGGCACTCTTTGGATGGTTTAGCCTACAACTACTCAGGTAATTATATTTTAAGGTTCACAAAGATGAATCAAGCATTAAGTACACAACGAATGATCTATCGCATTACTAAATCATCTATCAACTAAGATAAGAAACAACCAATCAATATTCAATAATTAAGTTTCATACTTCCTAAGCAAACACACAAATAAATTAGCCGGACATGGAAAACATGCAAGCATACACACAAATAATCAAAGACATAATTGAATTAATGAAGTAAATACGTATCTTGATGTAAGATAGGGTTTAAAACCCTAAAATACTGTACAAGACACCTTAGGTTCGGTTTTAGGTTTTCACTCCAAAAAGACTCTCTTAAAACTGAAAAATTCGGATTCTATATATAAGATTACATATGCGACGGCGTCACCTTATGTTTCGTGACGCCGTCGTGTCGCCGTCATTAGGGTTTCGTCTTGGCCACGTTAACCTTGCGACGGCGTCACCTTATGTCCGTGACGGCGTCCTCTTCAGCTTCTGACGTCGTCTGGCTTGCATCTAGGCCGTCTGAGTAGCGACGGCCTACTCTTTTACAACTGGACGTCGTCACTTGAAAATACGAGTTTTGGGTTCTGAACCGTCGCAAAAATCCTCGGACGGCGTCGCAATTAGCACCTGACGCCGTCGCCTTCTAATTTCAGCAACTGTGAGTGTCTCGATTTTGACTTTGGCCATTTTCTTCATATATTCGCGCCTTTTCGTCCAAATAAGTGCCATTCCAGCATTTTGCCTTCAAGAGACCTAAGAAGTGAAAAGAAACGATATTAAGCAATAACGGATACAAAAGTGGTCAAATAAGGACTTAAACGACCCCTCAAAATGGTACCTTTTAAAACCTTATCACCTACCTTGTATGCACTCACCTTTAGTGCATTATTGTTATCATACTAAACCCTTAGTTCAATTATCTAGTTACTTGCACGGTTGCTAAGTCGAGTCATATCTTTTTTACACAGTTTTGGGATGATTGTGATTCATGGGTAAAAGTAATATTTTATGGAGTGACGGGAAAGAACGTTAAACTCAAATTCCCTTCATTTACGTAATTAAATACTCCAAGTGTTTTGATCTTTTCAAATCGGGTCAAATTAGTGTTAGAGTAATAAAAACTCAAGTGTAGGGATGCTCCTATAAATCCTTTATATTTTGATGTTATCTTAGAGGATGGTAGAGTAAAAGTGTATGAAAAAAAAACGGACTACCATCCTACATTTATCTTTATGTTTATATTTTTCAATTTATGTATGTTTGTTTCAAGTTATCTAGAGTTTAGTGAGTCGAGTCTTGGCTTAGCAACGCCATTATTTTCATGCTTGTAACATAAGATTTTTGACTTGCCACCACTAAATTGCCTATCCAACCAAACCCTTTGTTTCCCTACCGTAAGCTTAACATTACAACCCTTTTAAAGACGTCTTAGATAGTTGTTCCTAGGTGCTTACGCCAAAGCGGTGGAGGTTTGATCTAGTCTCAAGCCTATGGTAATCTATGTACTATGACCGGGTAATGAGTGTTTATCTTCCATTTCCATTTACTATATTTCATATACACCCGAGAGGTAGACTTGTGGAGTAAAAAACCTAAACGTTTGTAGTCCGACTTGGACAGTATTTTAGGGTCCCAAACCCTATTTAGTCATCAAGATATGTGTTTTATTCCATTGATTTCATCATGTCTTCCATTGAATGTATGTATGCTTGCTTGTTTAACATGTCCGGCTAAATTTCTTGTGTGTTTACTTATATCTATGAAACCTAGTTATTAATTATTGAGTAGTTGTCTCTTATCTTAATTGTAATTGGATTAGGAGTGCAATTAGGCTATCGTTGTGTTTAAATGCTTGAGCAATCTTTGTGAACCTTAGTTTATGAATCACTTAGCGGATTTCGTAGTCTAAACATCCAAAGATAACCTTAAAGTTAGTTTATGAATCATCTAGCGGATTTCGTAGGCAATAACGTTAAGGTAGTCTCAAAGAGTTAGGGAAAAAGTCACACCCTAGGACCTTAGAAAACACAACGCGTTAAGAATAAGGACGTGACAATTCAACCACCAATAAAAGATAACTAGGGAGTAATAGTGTCTAGGTAAGCCCATTTTTAATCATCATACGAGCACACATAAAAAAGACATAGACTACCCATAGTATTAAATAATTAGAATAATAGAGTAATCGGTAGAAGTACCACCCCCAAATCCAAGCCCCGAGATTTTACCCTTAGCTTTCTAAAAAAATATAAAAAGATAAAAAAGAATCTTCCTCAACCTCAACCTTAGCGTAGTACACTTCTTACTAGCATTCCTATTCCCCTAGAGAACAATATCAATCCCCGAGGCTTACCCAGTACTACACTACAACCATCAGGTTCACTACCTAGGGTGTTGAAAAACTTGCTCGACGAAAAGGAAGTTCCTTTGACCCCGAACGCGCTTCGTACGCGCATCAACCAACAAAACCAATATACATACAATGGCATCGACTAGCACAAAAAGAATAAGCTAGATGGAACCAAAAAAAAGCAAAGATACGATAGGACTATATACAAAAGATAATACAAACCATACCAAAAAAAAAGAAAAATATACTTGCAGAACACAAAACCCATATAGCTAAAACATGGTATCCAACACATACCACAAAACAAAGGACCTACAAGCAGTACACCCAAACTACCCATTAGGACAAAGATAGTAGTGAAAAAAATAGCAAGGAGCAAACACACATTAACCAAACACCCACATAACAGTAAAACAAATGCAGACAAGAGCAGACCAGCTGAAGCAAACACCCATAAAGCTGCAAATCAAATGCCAAACTGCACGAACCATAAAACACACACTTAAAACAAAGCCACCATAGAACCTTAAAACTGCAGGCTTTATACAAACCATAAAACAAGTATGCACCCCCACATCAGCTTTATATGAACCTTGAAACACATATACCATATTTGTACCTAAAATGTTAAAGCTAAGAACATTTGCTTAGCAATATAGTATAACTAAAAGAAAACCAAATTGATCACAGTGATTAAGGAGAATAAAATTGAATATTATACAAACAAACATATCGAGTGCATTATTCATCTTATCAACCAATAGCATCTGTAATTTATAACTAAATTAAACAAACATATCCTTGACAAATCACTAAACATCATTATATTAGACGTGCAAAAACTTTTTTTATAACTTTTTTTTACCAAAAACATGTATGCACAAGTCATCCACAACCAAAATCAATTCATATTCTTATGCTAGTTGTATTCATTTTCAGCAATATCAGTCTTAGCAATAATAAAACTTAATTAGACATCCGTGTTAATACAAATAAACCGTAAAAACGTTTATTTATATTTTACGATCTTCTAATGTTTTGTCGATAACAAACGTAAAATCATTTTAACGAAACAAATAAAATACGTAAATGGTTTGAGCCAATAGTTTACTAACACACTTACGTTTTCATATAAAACACTAAAAAAGTAATAGTGCTTTCAGGGTTTAGTAATGCATATGTACAACAACTAGTGTTTACATAATGGGTAGATATATACATACTTAGTATGTATTATAATGGGTAATAGAATGGGTAGAAGTCTAAGTATTTGACCAATTGACTAAATACATTGAATGTAGTTGGGTAAAACCCAAAGTCCATGACCCATACACATGGAGCATGATCCATAACCCATGACCATTGCATGACATCATGCATAAGTCATAATGGGTATTATCCATGACCCATGGAGCTAACCCATAACCCATTGACTAGATGCATTGCATCTTCTAGATACATTGTATCTATTTGGATACCCATGGATCAAAACCTACAACCCATGATCCATGATTCATGACCCACAACCCATCTAGGGGGAGCGTCCTACGGATCCCTAGTAATACACTAGACGGATCCCTCAAGCAAGGGATTCGTGGGATCCGTGGAACAGTAGCATGTTTTTGTCTATAAATATTAAATAGTGAGCCATTTCTTCATTGTAACACACCCCTTTCACACGCACACTCTCTCTTAGTGTTGTAAACTCTCTAATCTCAGATCCAAGGGATCTTTCTATGTAGTTTGTGTTTGTTTTTGTGTGATTCTCTAGGTTCCTCCTAAAGGCGAGATCACCACCTTTTGAAGTCAAGCAAGCTCAAGTTCATGGGTTGTCAAGCTTCGTCATCATCAAGACTACTGATGGTATCTTGTTGATAGTTCCTTCCTTTCTCATTAGAGGTGTTGTGTCGAAGACATAGGTGAAAGATGTCCAGAAGGGTCAAGTCGAAGGCATTAGTGAAAGGTGTCGAACGTCCGTGTCTAAGGCATTAGTGAAGGATGCCAAAAGGGTCAAGTTGAAGGCATTAGTGAAAGGTGCCGAAGAGTCGTATCGAAGGCATTAGTGAAAGGTGTCAAAGATTCATGTCAAAGGCATTAGTGAAAGGTGCCTAGGGTGTACATTCGATATGGTGTGTCGATGTACATGATAGATTAGTATTGGGTCAAAGGATATTGATATCCTTGTTGATGTTGTCATAAGGAGTGGATCTCCTTTGGGATAGGTGTTGTGTAGTGTTGGGTAGTAGTTCCTCCTTTGTAATGGAACTCGATATCTAGCCTTGTACCGAATAAAGTGTAGGCGACGTTGTGATAGGTTTGGCACCTCGTGGAAGAACCCGGTGTCTAGCCTTGTACCGGATAAAGAGTAGGCGACGTTGTGACGGCTTCTCCTCCACAAGAAGTTTGTGTTGTGTAATGATTACGAACTCTCGAGTAGGTGACTCGGGGAGTGGAGTAGGGCAAGGAAGGTGTCCTTGTAGCCGAACCACTATAAATACTCGCGTTGTGGTTTTGTACTTCTTACTCTTTATCTTTGCTTTATTTATTTATATGCTTATCTATCAACATCCAACACACACGTTTAAATAGATTGACATAAGTCGATCTAAATAGTTTAAAACCAAGTTTTAATCGGTAAAACTATTCAACCCCCCCTTCTAGTTTTCCACTATTGGTATTAGAGCTTCGTTACCAAGTTTTTAGAGTATATTGTACTTTAAAAACTTGACACGATCCGTGTATAATTAAAAACTACAAAGAAGGTTTTTTACAAAAACAAACACCATGTCTTAAAAACACTTTTGTAGGATGTTGATTGGATGACAACATTATACTTTTATTTCTTATTTTATCTTACTAAATTGCACTAACCTTTCTTGTCATTTTGCTTAGTTAAAGCTCATTTTAATCAAGCCATAGGAATTCCTTGGTGGCAAGATTACCTTTCCTAAGAAGGTATCTTAATTATCATCTAGATCACGAAGGAACCAGAGTTGTCTATTGACATTTTTCTTGTCAAAAGAAAAAGACACTCATAATTGCATTAGAGGTATGACTTTCTAACTTATCTCTAAATAACATTAGCTTAGAATAAGTATGCTTGCATAGGAACTTATATGATTATATTTTCATATGCTCATGTACTATACATGGCTTCATTAGGAAACTTTTCTTGCATATGTGTTTCTCTTCCGTTTATAGTCTAGGTTTATAAACATGTGTTTTTATTTTTCTTAATCCAAAAATTAAATCTCTCTAATAATAAAACAAAACACAAATATCAAAAATTCCTCCTTCCCCATAAAAACCCCTTCCGCTCGTAAACTCCACCAAAACCTCACTTTTCAAATCTTCCACTTTCAAAAATTACCTCTCATTAAAACTTAATCTTCCCTCTCATCTCATCTAATCTCAAATCAAAACCAAGGAAGAAATTCATCATCATGGTTTATATCGCCTTCGTGATCATTGTCTTAACACTCATCGCTCTCGTGTATCCCATGATCAAGTTTTCTCATGGAGACATGTACTTTGTGTTGTTAATCTACACTTGTATCATATATCCAATCCTTTGTATCGCTCTTAGCATTGAAACGAAATATTACTAATGTCTTAGTTTATCTCGTTTGTTTTTCATAATGTGTTTATCATTTTCTTTTCATTCGTATCTTTCACCTTAACATACTTTCGAAACCTACAATGCATGCTTAACTAGTAAATATTGGCTAGAACACACCTTCTTTTTATAAACCTAAAAGTTGCAAAAATCTATTTTACGTCAAGACTATTTTTTTGTCACTGTATATCCACGGATCCCTAAAGTTCAACTAGCCGGATCCCTCTTAAAAGGGAACCGTGAGAACCGTGGAACTGGGAAACAGAATCTCATGCAACATAAAAACCATTTCATAAAATTACCATAAAAAGAAAAATTCCACTAGAATGTTAGTACAAAGTAAGTTAATTGTCATTGTTAATAGAAATCAAGTAAAAACATTAGGAGATTATTTTCATCTATCCTCTTCTTTGATGCATCTCTTCATATTAACTTGCTCATACAAACTATTCACTTCCATAGGTCTCATCATGACTCATGAGTATGAGTTCGACTTTCAACTCACTTATGTCTACATTCCTAATATCTACCTTAAGCCCAACACACCTGGCAATCATGTCAGTGGGTTCAATAATCTCGAAACTCGCCACTTCCATGAAGGACCTATTGTTGACACACCTCTACTATACGAAGAAGGTATCAATACCTCTTTCCGAACCATAGGACTAGAAGGCCTTCTCGGAATTAATGAGAAGATTTTTCCATGGTTTGTGTTGGAATTCTTCTGTCAATTCGAACACGTTCGTAACAAGGATCGATCTCTATCACTATGGTTTTGGATCAAAAACCAAAAGTTTTTCTTAACTCTTGGGCAATTTACTCACATTCTCCGAATTCCAAGTCATGGACAATGTGCCTTCACTGAAGATTGGTCTCTTGATTCTCTCTTCAACTATCGTGAAGAAAATAGTCCATATTGTTCACACTTACCTTTCTCTCAAGAATTAACTCACATGTTATGCAAACCTCGACCCTATTACTCTGATCCAAACATAATCTATACATGTGATATCCGAGATGATCTTAAACCTCTCGCAGTCATTCTACGTGAAAATGTTTGGAGTCTTAGGGGAAATCGATAAATTCTTCCCGCTTGTTGTGCTCACATAATGTATTGTCTGTTGATACGCGTACAACGCGCGTTCGGGGTCAAAGGAAACTTCCTTTTCTTCGAGCAAGTTTTTCAACCACCTAGGCAGTGAACCTAATTGTTGTAGTGTAGTATTAGGGTAAGCCTCGGGATTGATATCGTTCTCTAGGGGAATAGGAATGCTAGTGAGAAATCACTACGCTAAGGGTGGGGTTGAGGAAGATTATTTTTTTTTTATCTTTTTTATATTTTTTTAGAAAATTGAAAGGTACGAATCTCGGAGTATTGGATTTGGGGGGTGGTATTTCTACCGATTACTCTACTATTATCTAGTCTAATTAACTAAGCTAAGGGGTAGTCTATGTCTAATTGATGTGTGCTCATATGATGGATAAAATGTGTCTACCTAGATGCTATTACTCCCTAGTTATCTTTTATTGATGGTTGAATTGTCACGTCCTTATTCTTAACGCGTTGTGTCTTCTAAGGTCGTAGGGTATGCTTTATTCCCTAACTCTTTGAGGATACCTTATGGTTATTGCCTACAAAATATCTAGGATTTATAAACCAACTCTAAGGTTATCTTTGGATTTTTAGCCTACAATAACTCTATGCGATTATAAACTAATGTTTACAAAGATTACTCAAGCATTAAAAACACAATGATGGCCTATTGCAATCCTAAGCCAATTATAATTAAGAGAAGAGACAACCTATCAATATTCAATAACTAGGTTTCATATATCTAAGCAAACACACAAGTAAATTAGCCGGACATGGTAAACATGCAAGCATACACACATACAATCGAAGACATAATTAAATCAATGAAGTAGATTACTTATCTTGATGTACAATAGGGTATGAGAACCCTAAGATACAGCCCAAGACAACCAAAAATCATTTTTAGGTTTTACTCCACAATTCTACCTCTCTAAAAGTCTGAAAATTCGATTTCTATATATAGAGTTAAAACTGCGACGGCGTCACTCTTTAATTGTGACGCCGTAAGATCGCCGCCATTAGGGTTTTGTCTTGACCAAGTAAACTTTGTTACGGCGTCACGTTGGGGTTGTGACGCCGTCGGCTTCATCTTCTGACGTCGTCTGAATCTGGATCTAGGTCGTCTGAGTTGTGATGCCCTACTCTTTAAAGCATGACGCCGTCAGGTACAAAATAGCAATTTCACTTCTGAGCCGTCGCAATTAGAGGGACGGCGTCGCCCTTTATTTGTGACGCCGTCGGGTGCGGTTCCAGCAGCTTGAGTGTCTTGATCTTGACTTTAGCCATTTTCTTCACATATTCACACCTTTTCGTCCGAATAAGCATCATTCCAGCATTTTGCCTTCAAGAGACCTAAAAAGTGAAAAGGAACGAAGATAAGCAGTAACGAATATAAAAGTAGTCGATTAAGGGCTTAAATGACCCCTCAAAAGTGTACCTTTTAAATCCTTATCAAATATCCCTACACTTGGTATTTGCTTGTCCTCAAGGAAATGTTCTTTTGGCCAATTAATTTATAAGTTAGGGGCACGAAGCATTGGTTTAGAACAATTCACAACAAGTATAAGCCTCGCAAAAGTCATAACAAACACGGAAATTACATACTAGCACCTCACAACTGGTTTTTGGATACTCTCATCTCTCGGGTGTATATGAAATATATCAAATTGGAAATGGAAGATAAACACTCATTAACCAGTCCTAGTACATAGATTACCTAGATCAAACCTCCATCGCTTTGGCGTAAGCACCTTGGAAAAACTATCTAAGAGGTCTTTTAAAGGGTTGTAATGTTAGGCTTACGGTAGGGAAACAAAGGGTTTGGTTGGATAGGCGATTTAGTGGTGGCAAGTCAAAAATCTTTATGTTACAAGCATGAGAAGAATGGCGTTGCTAAGCCAAGACTCGATACTCTAAACTCTAGATAACTTTGAAACAAACATATATAAATTTAAAGATAGATGTAGGATGGTAGCCCGTATATTTTTTCATTTTTTTATTTTTTTTTCCATACACTTTAACTCTACCATCCTCTACAATAACATCAAAATATAAGGGATTTATAGGCACATCCCTACACTTGAGTTTTTATTATTCTAACACTAATTTGACCCGAATTGAAAAGATCAAAACACTTGGAGTACATTATTACGTAAATAAAGGGAATTTGAATTTAACGTTCTTTCCCGTCACTTCATAAAATTTAACTTTTCCCATGAGTCCCGATCGTCCCAAAACTGTGTACAAAGGATATGAATCGACTTAGCAACTTATGCAAGCAACTAGATAATTGAACTAAGGGTTTAGTATGATAACAATAATGCACTAAAAGTGAGTGCATACAAGGTAGGCTAAGGCGATTTGGGTGTACATTTGGGGGTGGATTAATGCTCTTCATTGATTTTCCGGAAAACCGAAACATCACGAGAACCGTGAAAAGGATAGGCTCTGAAGGGTTAACTAGGGGTATCGTGTACTAAAGATGAGTACAACGCAAGGGTGTGGGGGAATTACTCAACCGATGTGGAAGAAGTAATTATAATACGGGTATCAAACAAGGGTTATCCTAATGCCTCTTATCATTTAGTTATTCCTAACTACACAAGTGTAGTCTCACTAGCGATCTCGGAATGCATCACAAAACAAGTTCTAGAATC
>BPTQ01000002.1:71203859-71296378 GCA_019973895.1 Chrysanthemum seticuspe
ATATAGTTAGCAAATTGGTGTAACAAATGTAAGTTTTAGATTTCTTGAGCTTATCCACTTCAAATCTTGAATAATTTTACTAATGTTTATGTATAGTAAAGTTTGAATCTCAATTAATCCGTGCACTTACCATTTCAATTCTTGAACAACTTAAGTGAATTGGATAAGTTATGTGAATTGCAATCAATTACTATATGTTTCTAAGTGATATGGCTGATGTATAGATTCATGTGTTTTGAACTATACAAATATGGTGCTACGATAGCTTATTGATAGTTATTTTACTTTTGATCCAAATTCAATCTTTAATATGGCTTACCTATAAATATTCTCATTGTTACAGCCTTACAAAAGGACCAGAAAATTATTTTGATCAGCGAAATTGATCCAATGCTTGATAACATTTCCGTTCAAGGGAGATGTATTTCTATTTGGCATAGCCATAAGCTCAATGAAAAGCACAATCCTTATAGTCTGGATCTGGTCCTGCAGGATGCCCAAGTATGTACAAACCTGTTTTTATTTTTAATTTAACTTTATTGCTTTAAATTATTGTGTACTAATATGAACTATAAATTGTATTTCAGAATGACAGGATTCAGATATATATCAAGAAAGATTTGATGTTTCGATTTGAACCTCTGTTTGAAGAGGGTCAATGCTATGTTATTTCAAATTTTGGTATTGCAGAAAACAGTGGTAGGCTACCCCTCTTGTCACACAAGTATAAGCTGAGTTTTTTCAAAGGGACCCAAGTGACTAGAGTTGACCCTTTTGATGAGAATGTAAATGGCTTGATACTTGAGCCATTCAACAGCTTATTGGACGGCGACCGTGAATACCATGAACATGAGGCTGTTGGTACGTGTTTTAAAAAACATGGTATTTTAGTATTTACTTTAATGCATAACTCCAATTATTAACTACTATTTTTTGTAACAGATGTCATTGGTTCTGTGATCGCGATTGGGGATATTGTCCCGGTTCAGTCTGCTGCTGGTCCAAAAATACGTAGAACTGTTGTAATTGAGGATGTTGAGTAAGTATACTAATAATATATGTATACCTATTATACACAATTTAAGTATACTATGTCAAATAACTATAACTATATTTCAGGGGAATTCGCTTGGATTGTACATTCTGGGATACCTGGGCAAAATTGTGGGATGAATATGCGAGTAAGTGTGAGACTATGGGACATGTGGTTTTCGTACTGCAGCTAGGGAAGGTGAAATATTGGGACGGTATGTGTTTTTCATTATTTTAAAACATTTTCATTTCAAAATTGTTAATTATATATATACTTATGATAAATTTAGCAATACGTATGTCTTACTAACTGGCAAACAAAATTCAGGCACTCCTGCTGTTCACAATGCACTATTTGGCACTAAGATTTACATCAACCGTGACATACCTGAGATCACTTCATTCAAGACTAGGTTTCTATCGACTTCATATTATTAAAAGTCTATTATTCCTGTCTTTGCATATCTTTGCTCAAAGATCATATATTCAGTTTCTTATATATTTGCAACTTGGAATGTCTTTTAGAGTACAAGAACGTGATGGCTATGACGAAACTCAATTTAAGATTGAGTTGTTCGCACCTGTCAAGCCTGTGGTTACAAAGACAGAATTTTTCCATGGTGCGGTGAAAAAAATGGTTGGAGGAATTCGTGAGTGTGAATAGGTTGGTTAATTATCCATACTTTTTACATTTATAGTTTTCAAGTATCTTGAACGCGCACCAATATTTTTTATAAATATTCCCATTTCTTTATCTCAGAAATCACACTGTATCGTCTTTGCAACAATTCATAAATTTCACAAGGAAGAGGGATGGGCATACACTGCCTGTAAGGAGTGTAACAAGAAGGTTGACGTCCTAGAAAGTAAAGGACACTCATCTTCAAAAAATCGCAAGCCCACCTTCTATTGTGAAGATCATGGCCAAGTCCCAGTTGCTTCAAGGTGACTGATAATGTTTATTCATACATGAGAAATAGGTCAAATTGGTAGTAACTTTTTGTCATTAATTGCAACAGATTCAAAGTTATCATGAGGATAATTGATCAATCTGGCTCAGCACCTATTTTGTTTTTCAACTCAAATTTCCATAAGCTGTCTGATTACACTGCCTGGGAGTTAATGGAAAAACATGGAATGAATGTCGATGAATACTGGCCAAATGACTTGGATAAACTCATTGGAAAGAAGCTTTTGTTCAAGGTTTTCTTTTCAGACTATAATGTAAATAACAACCATCACACTTACAGGTGTGATGCCTTTTCAGATGATCCTGAGTTGATCAAACATGTCAAACATGGCTTTCTAGAAGATGAGGTATAGTGTCAATTCATGTTTTTACTTTATTCCTACATTTAAAGGTTTATATGTAACATATATTTTGTCACAAAATCAGGATGACCAAGAGTTTAGCACCCCTGCCAGTCTGATCAAGTCAACCAAGCTTTCAACAAACCAGCAGCAGCCGTGTGCTTGATTTGAATACACCAGACAAGGTATTGAATGCGTCAGCGTCAGGAAGTAAAGGCAAAAGTGTGTATACGGAAGAAACTGAAGATCAAGGTGAGGATGGGGAGGATAATGCAGGAAGTGCTCAACGTTCCGCTGGTAAAAAGAGACGAGTGTTTATCGATCTAGATGACGTTGAATCTGAACCAGAAGATGAAGGAAGCAATTCAAAGGTTCAAAAACTGGTCCAAGTTAAGACGGAGAAGGAAGATTAAGTGGCGGCAAAACATCTCCATGGTTTTTCTTTATTAGTTGATTTACCTTGCCAAGTTTGTCTTGCATCGAACATTTTCTTTTTCGTACTTTTGATTATATCCCCAATAAGTTGGCCTTTGGTCAGGATAATTGGTTATAGTTCTTTACCATGGAGATGGTATGTCAGTTAAACAATTTAGCCTATTTAATGGCTTTTTAATGAATGTCTTTTAGGTTTGATTAATTACTCTTACTTTTTGATTATCAGTGTACTATTCTTATGTGTATGTTTGGATTTATCATCATGAATTAATCATAAAAAAAAGACTGCTGGAAGGTTTACTTGCCTTTCTTCTGTTTGGATGTAAGTGACAGCCATATAGAAGTATCATGTTTTCTTTAAAAAACTGGTACAGATCAGGATTGTTTGTGATGTCTTTAAAAAATCCATATGCTGGAAGGTTTACTTGCCTTTCTTCTGTATGGTAACCTTTTAGCATTTTCGACAAGAGCTTGGAGATGTTTAAAGGCTGTTATCTTTCATGCCGCATTTATCTCCAAATGTTTGGTAGTGTGGAGAAGCCAGGTTTTCAAATATCTTACTTAGACTTTTTAGTAGACTTGAGAAAGATACCGTTAACGAATACATGTAAATTTAATATTATCAATAACATATTACCACAAACTTGGACTGATATTTTTTCTGCATCATAACTATGGTATATGCAAGTCCAGATACTTTATTATTTTTGACAAACACTAAAATGATGATTTGAAAAATGTTTACTAATACTGGAGAACCACATTCGTTTAAGTTAATCATCCAAGACTTGCTAGACATATCAGTATTCTTACAAAACCAAAGTCTAAAAGGAGAAGTTACAAAGTAGCATGGAACAGCTAACACTAAAAATAATTGTTGACAACCAATTAACTTTGACTTGCTATGATTCAAATTAAAAAGTAATAATATTGCCATCTATCACGACATCGCACCTCCCAACCATCTGTACAAATAGTCAGCATGGATCTTTCCGTGTTAATTTCACCTATTTGAGCATCTCATACACCATGAAGTATTTGTGATTCTTCTGTACACATTGCTCCCCAGACTCTATAGTATAACTTTAATGCTTCTAATCTACTTTGTTCTGCCCAAACATTATCCATCTGCATATTTGTCATTACATTTCGATCACCGAGACCACTGTTGGGGAAAATGACCTCCAATATTATGCGAACCCTTTTGACGACATCAGCAGTCACATCCTTGTCACATGATGACAAGAATCTTTCAAGTTCTACAGAAGGTTTTGATTGAAGTGGAGAAATGATTGTTCTTAGCCATTGAAGGGGATAGTGTGGACTTGTGATTGTCTTTGTTGGGGATGCCATCGAGCCTAATTTCCTCTACAGAACATAAAAAGTAAAAAAATAAGCAAGTGTATTTACTGTTTCACGTTCGAGATATTACTAATATCAGTTATATAGATACCTTTACTCCAGTTATATTCATTGCACCACCAGATAAGCTACTTGAACCAAGCAGGCTATCATCATCATTAATAAACAGTTTTTCATCTAATTCACCTTCTAGAAGTATTGCATTATTGTTATTTTTTACTAGAATATTCAAGTTGGAAGCCAAAGATGATTCCTCCAGTAAATCTTCAAAATAAGTCAACCCATCTGCATTACAGATTAAGTACTTATTTTAGTTAGACAACATCACACGATAAGTAAAACCAGTGAATTAACTAAACAGTTTTGAAGATATACCTGCGTCGATATTTTCTAGGTTTCCATTTTTACATTCTGAAGCCAAACAAGGTTTTTTCTTCAAGATTTCTGCCCCCACATTATTTGTTTTGACCAATGTAGTTTCTCACTTCATACTCTGATGTCTCATATATTTTACAGAGTGATGCAAATAGGTCCACACTTTTGTCGTCCTTTTTAACTGCAATACTTCCATGTTCAGTCATTTTTCCAGTAAGAAAAGAAAACAAAATCACACCTTTAAACATATTAAAAATAAATATGTAACTGATAAAAGTGGTTACCAAAGCGCGAAGAGTCATCAGGATTGATGTTTCTGAAGCGAGCTGGCATATGGATGATCAAAATCGCCTGCATAAGGTTTCAGTAATGTCATTTTGGAATTAGACATTGATGATGCAAGTAAAAAGAACTTTTGTAAATGTTTTAGTGCAATTTTACTCACCAGGATTGACACCAATCCATTAGTGAAAGTGACCAAAGTCTTCGTAAATATATATATGCGGCTAATTAATGGGTATTACCGGCTTCTTGGTATGGGATCAGTTCAGGCGTCAATCAACACAATATAAGATGGTATGTACAGATTTTGACTAAAATCGATTTTTATTGATCTAAAATTAATGAAAATGGAGTTATTAACTAAAATGAAGCTAGATTAATGCAAATGAATAACTACTGCACCTACATTTATGATTATGCAACCTTAAAACTAATTTTTTTGCAGGGCACTAATGATTCAAACAGCCTAAAAGAAGCTCCTCAAAAGCTACTTAGAAAAATTCACAAAATTGTTCAAAAATATGGACTAAAAAGAAAAGCTACCAAATTTTAGAATCCCCAAATCTCAGAAAGATTGATTTAAAATTGAACAAATGAAAATTCAAAACTAAAATTGATTTATAAAATGTTATGACAAAATGTTTAAGCATAATCAGTACGACAAAATGGTTTTCGCAGAAAAATGTTTAGTGCATCGTTCTTTTGATAATTCCACTCCGACAGTGAAAGAGCTATTATAACTTTTGTATAAGAATGCTAATGATATTGGACTGCAAATTTAATTACCAATGATAACATTGTACTTTTTCAATAGAAGATAGTGCTAAGGATTTTACATGTAACTGTCAGTCTGTCATCAATGAAAATGCAAATTAATAGGATATAAAATTGGAAGATGATTGACTTCCATGTTTTTAGGAAACTACAAAGTTACAAAGTTTAAGGAATATCATTTTAGAAAATTATAAATAATCAGTATTAAAGTTTTCATCAAAATAAGACTGATCCCAAACCAAGAACTTCACCCAAATAATCGAGTATCTCATGTCTATGAAAAAAAAGCTACCGGAGAAAGAGAACAATGCAATACCAAACGATAGTTCGTCAACACCAAACAGTATGGTTTCTATACTTTTATTATACTATTATATAAATATTTTGATTATCAACCATTTTTTATATGATCTGGTATCACTGTTGAAAATTATAGGTGACCGTGAATCATATGCGCTACGTCGTAGGGGAAGACCTCGACTAACTGATATAACAAACACGAACCACTCTAACATACCTATTAGTGTTCCTCATGTTGTGGAACACGCTACGAATAAGAGGAAAGCCAATGCAAATCCAATTACGCAAAAAAGTGGTATCACTATAGGAGAGAAAAAGAAAACTGCATTACCGGAAAGAAATATACCTTTAAATACTGGTGTGCCGTTACTTGATATTGCCAAAAGACCTGCTAGAAGACCTGCACGGAGACAGCCACATAATGATATTACACATAGTACGTTTTTTTCTTAGATCACTATCATGAAGTTCATTTTATTCTACTACATTACATAATCTTGACGCAGCGATATTATTTGCCACTGTGTATTTATAGTTATAAATGTTTGCATATGTTATGACGTTGTAAACTTAATTTTTTGTTTCCATTGCAGACCAAAAGACTGTCTCGAACAACAGTACTTCTAAAAGTAATGTTGCACACCTATCATAAAACTCTAACACAACTTTTTATTTTATCGCATTCATAATAAGACTATATATTCTTAATCTACTAAGAATATGTTTTGTTTCAGGGCCAAGAACACCTACACAATTAACGACTAAAGCAAGTCAAGCTGCTAATGGTGTTGGCTCTGACAGTGGACTATCGACTTTTACACCTCGGCCAAGGGGACGTCCGCGCATTAGTGACATTTCAACCCGTAAGACACATTCTGTATTCAACATGTTATGTAATTGTTATTATGCTGATAAAACATCACAAAATGGGGGACGTAACAAAATATTGAGTGCCAATTAATTTTTTATATCCCGATGCTATTTGCATTAGGTACGCCTGATCAAAACAACACTTCTGTTGGTTCAATAACTTCTAAATCTACGATACTTAATGGTTCAGAATTTGGCGCTGCGTATAGTCAGACAACAACAAGAACAACAGGTATTTGTATGCTAATGTTCTTAACAGCCTTAATGCACCCAAAGAAACAAACATTGTGTGCCTCTAAAAGTAATAAAGTTAATTGGCACAGCTGACAAGTTTTGGTGCCTTTTAATATACTTTTTTGAGCTTTGTAGTTGCATTTAATTCTTAATCTAAATTTGTAAATTATGTACACTTTAATAAGTGTTATCGAATACAAATTATATATCTTAAAGATATATTTACCATTCTCTTGCCACACTGTCAAAGGCCTTACATAAACTATGATTCACTATTTATATATTAGGCAGGCACCTTCTTGTCGAGGAAGACAGACCTTTCACACCCAGATTCACCATAGATTGAAATAAGCTAGAATATATAGATCAAATACTAATGATGCACACACATACATAAAATACCGAAGAAATAAAATGCATACCAGTGTGGGGGTATGCATAACAGAGTTCTATTTTGGCTGATCTTGAGGGTATGGACCAGGATCTGGAGGCATATAGGCCTCAACAATAACCTTTTCTCTCTCAATATCAGCAACATCTTTCTTGGTAACATCGACTGAATCTGTGGTGGACTTATCATTTCCATGGAGAGCATGATAAACCCCTTTCAGATTTCTAGGAATATTGAACCGGAATGGAGGTCCTGGATTCAGGTTCTGTGTTCCATCTGAATGTGTAAATACTACCTGAAAATTGTGAATCACTTTGTTAAAAATCTTTGAACAAGCTTGCCATTACGTTATATAAATCATTATTTAATCAATACATGTTTTTTGCCTTACGTATGTACATATAATATGCCTTTGTTAGATTCATAAGGTCAATAAATGATTTCTATACATAAGCACTAAAACCAATACTGAAAAAGTAAAACAGCACCATAATGAAATACCGTACAATATCGCCAAATACCTGAACCAATCCACCAAAGCTGACAAATAGTCATAGTGAGGGCTAAATTAGGACAACCACTAACAAAGACCAACACTTGTCTAGACAACCCCTAGCGAAAACCAATATTCAAAAACTTCCATCGACTGCAACATGAATTTTTACCAATCACGTATCCAATTTGTTTACTTACTACTTACAATATTTGATTACTTACAGATACATTTACAAGGAACAACAATTGTTCGAGGTTTCGCAACCAGACACCAGTGAAGTTTAATATAGGTAGAGACTTAGATTGTGAAGCAATCATTTAACCTTTTTATGGTTTAGCATATTTTCCAATTTTGTATCAACGTTGAATACCTTGGAACACGAAACTAATTTAATAATCTAATATGCAACAGGTTCTACATCTTCTAAAAAGGATAGACTATGCCGTGGTACATCTCCTATGCTTCCATCTAACCGGCAAAAACTTAAAGGGAAAATGTCGTCCAGCCAATCATCACGTCGTATTAACTTTACGGAACCTGAACATGAATTTGAAAGTGAAGCACACGAGAATGCATTTGTTGGAATTTCAAACGGTATGCAATACAAAAATCAACACTTATCACAATATTAATCAAATTTCTCACATATTGTCATTAATCAGATTACATTGATCATGGAGATCCCGATTATTCATGTTCCTCTTGTGGTGCAATGCTATGGTATGCCGAGAGTATCCGAGGAGCAAACAACACATCTTCTGAATCATACTCACTTTGTTGTGGTAGGGGTAAGGTTAAGCTAACCAATGAACTGGTGGAGCCACCTCAACTGTTGAAAGACCTTATTACCAAAAAACACCCTAAGAGCGCGTCATTTATAGATAACATTCGGCGGTATAATTCAATGTTTTCCTTTACTTCTATGGGTGGTAGACAAGACAAGTCTGTTAACAGCGGACGTGGTCCCTATTGCTACAGACTACATGGTGAGAATTACCATTTAGCAGGTTCATTGTTGCCCAAAACTGGAAAGACTCCGAAGTTTGCCCAACTGTATATCTTTGATACTGATAATGAGGTTCGCAACAGAATGGCTTCTGTCAGGTATAAAACAAATCCTATATTACATAAACAAAACTTAATGAAATCTTACCTGTTTTGTTCTTAACTCTTATAACTTTTAATATAGCAATGGAGAATCAACCTCTTCAAGAAACATGGAATTAGACTACCAGCTTACCACGGATATACGCGACCTGCTTGATTCAATAAATCCATTGGTTATGAACTATCGCATGGCTGGTGAACGTGTGATGTCTTCAGATGGGTCTCAAAATTTAAAGCTTCGACTTATTGGTACAAGGCAGCGAGATGGAAGAAACTATAATCTACCAACTGCTTCGGAGGTGGCTGCATTAATTGTTGGAGATTTTGACTCAACAAAACATAAGAGGGATATTATTCTACATACACAAGATGGTGATCTTAAGAGAATCAGTGAGTTGCACCCATCCTATCTTGCATTGCAATACCCTTTATTATTCCCGTACGCCGAGGATGGATATCGTACTGATATTTACCATGAAGGCGTAACCGAATATGATGAAACAAATAGAGGAACACGCGTTACAATGAAAGAGTGGTTTGCATATCGCATACAGGACAGGCCAAATGAATTCTCAATGATGCTAAATGGAAGACGATTGTTTCAGCAATTTCTGGTAGACGCATACACAATGGTGGAAGCTGAAAGGATCAAATTTAATCGTAAACAGCAAAAGGAACTGAGGAGTGAAACGTATTCTAAGTTGGCAAAACTATCAGAGTCATCAGACTCTGGTGTTAAATTACGTGGTAGAAAGGTGATTTTGCCGTCCTCATTTACAGGAAGTCCAAGGTATATGATGCAGAATTATTTGGACGCCATGACTATTTGCAAGTTTTATGGTTACCCGGACTTATTCATAACCTTCACTTGTAACCCGAATTGGCCTGAGATTGCACGGGAGATGGCCAAGAAAGGTTTGAAATCTGAGGACCGTCCAGATGTAATAACAAGAGTATTTAAAATTAAGCTTGACAGTCTCATGAAGGAATTAAAGGATCAACGTACATTTGGACGTGTTAAAGGAGGTAATCACCATACACATCGATCTAATTTTATTCACTCCCTTTTGTTTGATTTTTTTTACCTTATTACTTAATCGCATCCTTTTTATTTTAATTGGCAGTCGTTTACACCATTGAGTTTCAAAAAAGAGGACTTCCGCATTGCCACATATTACTATGGCTTGAAACTGAAGATAAGTTAACCACTACAGCAAAGATAGATGAGTATATATCTGCGGAAATACCAGATAAGGATGAGGATCCTGATCTGTATCAGATTGTGACAGATCACATGATGCATGGCCCATGCGGTCCTGAACATCCAAGTTGTCCTTGCACGGTTGATTTCAAATGTACCAAGAATTTTCCTAAACAATTCAACGAAACCACAGTCATTGATGACAATGGTTATGCAATATATAGAAGACGAAATGATGGCAATACTATCAAGAAAAGTGGAACAGATTTGCATAACGGTTACGTGGTCCCATACAACCCAGGATTGCTCAGGCGATACCAGTCACATATAAATGTTGAATGTTGCAACCAGGTTGGGTCCATTAAATATTTGTTCAAGTATATAAACAAGGGTCCGGATAGGGTTACTGTTGCTTTAGGCGATGAAGAGGTCGACGAGATTCAAGATTTCTATGATTGTAGATATCTTTCAGCTTGTGAAGCAGCTTGGCGTATTTATGGCTTCGACATTCATTATAGGACGCCCTCTGTTGAACGGTTACCTTTTCATTTGCCGGATGAACAGTCCGTCATATTTGACGAAACCGAAAGCATTGATTACGCACTGGACAAGTCATCGGTTAATGAGACCAAATTTTTAGCATGGATGGAACTAAACAAGACTGATGCGTTTGCACGATCTTTGCTTTATGTTGAGATACCTAAATTTTATGTATGGAATCAGAAACTAAGAATTTGGACGCCGCGTCAGAGAGGTGTTACTCTAGGCCGTATACATCACGTGCCCCCTTCTTGGGGCGAGCTTTATTACTTACGTGTATTGCTAAACAAGGTCAGAGGTCCGGAGGAATGGGACCACCTCAAGACCTTTGACAATGTTGTCTATCCCACATTTAGAGACGCTTGCTATGCGCGGGGACTTTTGCAGGATGATAAGGAGTACATTGATGGTCTACTTGAGGCCAGTCATTGGGGAATGGGCGATTATTTGCGTTCTTTCTTTGTCATGCTCCTCATGACAGATAGTATGTCTCGGCCGGAGATCGTATGGGAAAAAACTTGGCACGTTATGGCCGCGGACGTGTTGCATGTGGAGCGCATAAAGCGGAATGACCCAGGTATTTTGTCCTTTTTTCAGCAATTTAAATAAGGGTGTGTTTGTTTAATCTTATACATTTTTTTATGAGCTTATTTGATTTTGGATTATATTTCATATATGCGCGAATTTTCAGGCTTATTATGAGATTTATTGTTTATATAAGTTTATCATATCATAATAAACTTATATAACCCCACAAGTCTAGAAATAAGCCAAAAAAATTTATGAAATATAAGACGAAACACAAATAAGCTTATAAGCTACATATATGTTTAAACAAACACCCCCTAAGTATCATATAATTTGTTGTTAAGTTAAACTGATAGTAACCATAATATGTGATGCCACATGCATTACATATACAAAAAAACATTTCACACGTTTTTTCAGGTAATTATTTATATAATCATTTTAAATGCAGGATTGGAGCTTTCAGACGTACAGAGGATGAACATTTGTCTCACTTATATTGAACATATGCTACTTTGTAACAACAAGAGTTTAAAATCTATACAAAACATGCCGTATCCGAATCAAGATTACACGATGGAAGGGTATAACAGATTGATATATGATGAGACAGCTTACAACAAAGTTGAATTAAGGGACCAACATGAACGACTGTACGGTAGTTTGACATCCGAACAGAAAGGTATTTACGCCACTGTTATGGACGCTATTGACAAATATAAAGGTGGCATGTTCTTTGTTTATGGTTATGGTGGCACTGGAAAGACATACCTCTACAAGACAATGCTGGCTGCATTACGTTCAAAAGGTGAAATAGTCTTGAATGTGGCATCAAGCGGTATTGCTGCACTTTTGTTGGAAGGCGGAAGGACGGCACATTCTCGGTTTGCAATCCCGATCAATGTAGTTGAAGATTCAATGTGCAACATAGCTGCAGATAGCGACCTCGCTGATTTGATACGCCAAGCAAAGCTGATAATATGGGACGAGGCACCATTGATAAACAGACATTGTTATGAGGCATTTGATAGGACTTTGAGAGATATTTGCAGGTCAGATCCGGCGTTATCTTCTAATCAGGTTTTTGGTGGAAAAGTGGTTTTGTTTGGTGGCGATTTCCGTCAAATTCTCCCTGTCATTCCTAATGGCACCAGACAGGATGTAGTGCATGCCACAATTAACGCTTCGTATCTGTGGGAACACTGCACAATGATGAACCTAACAGTAAACATGAGGTTAGGTTCTGGAACAACATAAATTGAAAAAAAGGAAATACAAGAGTTTGCGGATTGGATTTTAGATATCGGTGATGGAAAAATTGGTGGTAAGAATGATGGCGAGTCTACTGTCGTTTTTCCAGATAACATGCTGATTCCAGAGTCCGATGATGATGTTGGTGGAAATATAGAGGAAACCTACCCGCAATTGCTAGAAAACCTATGGAACCCTTTGTTTTTCCAAGAAAAAGCCATTCTAGCGCCAACACACGAAATGGTTGATGTTATAAATGAACGGATGCTTTCTTTAATTCAAGGAGATGAAAAGTTATACGAATCTTCAGACTCTGTTTGTTTGGCTGATCCTGATTCGAATTTTGATGACTCGATATACACAACAGAATTCCTTAACGGTATAAGGATGTCAGGTGTTCCCCGACATAGCTTAAAGTTAAAGATAGGTACTCCTGTAATGTTGATGCGAAACATAGATCAAAAAGCAGGACTATGCAACGGAACTAGGCTTCAGGTATTAAGGATGGGGATCAACATAATTGAAGCTAAGATCATATCCGGTGGCACGGTTGGTAGAATTTGAGCTATTCTGCGTATGGTCATTAGCCCTTCAGACAATAAGATGCCTTTCAAATTGAACCGAAGACAGTTTCCTCTTCAAGTTTGTTTCGCTATGACGATTAACAAAAGTCAAGGCCAAACATTGTCGCAGGTTGGTCTGTTTCTACAAAAGCCGGTATTCTCACACGGACAACTATATGTGGCGGTGTCAAGAGTCAAGAGCAAGAACGGATTGAAGGTTCTTTGTTGCGATAAAGAAGGAAACTATTCGAACTCCACAACAAACGTTGTTTACAAAGAAGTCTTATTTCGTATTTGAATTCGCATTACCTTTTATATAAAACTAACTACTTCATAATTGTTTTTCAATTTCTGGTCTTTAAGATATTATGTAATCCTGCTATGTAAATTATGTCTTTCTTTCTTGACTAATAATAGTTTATGGTTTACTTAATTTCTTAGCTGTTTACTTATTTTTATTTTGGCATCAAATAGAACACAACTACTAAAAAAAACAAAATAATAATTAAAAAAAAAAAAAAAAAAACTATACGTGCATTGTCAGTGTTTGCCTAATTCGCGCAGTGAGCCCATTCTAGAATCAGATACATATGGATTTAAGTATAGAAGATACCATGCATATACAATGTGACAATTTTTAGTATCTAACATGTAATGACTCATTTAAGCGATTAAAAAATTAGTTTGATCGAAATTGTCAAGTATAGTATAAAGACACATACGTATAATGAATTCATAAGCATTTTAATAACCAATGCCACTATTGCAATATTAAAAAAGATTACTCATTAGGAAGCGAAGAAGTATAAGACGGATGCATGACATAATCCATCCAACAAGAATCACTTTCATGATTATTATTCAAGAAATACATGTTCAGGTTCTTAGAATGCAATTCATACCATGTTATTATCAACTTAGTATTTGGATCATAAATGCATCAATGAAAAAGAATAGAAAAAAATTAAAACGATCAAGTAATTGGCTTTTTTTATCATCTAATTGGCTTATGAGGTGTTACCCCTATTACTTCATATTTTACTAATGAATTATCATGAGCTTTTTACGACGATCAAGTAACCTTCACATTACATCAGATTGACACAGTTTAGACACAAAGAGGCTGAAGTTGTCAAGAGTAACGAAAGTGAATTTACCTGTCATTTTTCATAAGCACATTCCTAAGTGATCCATTATGCCAGGTCCGAGTAGCTAAAATTACTCCAGATCCATCTGGTACAACCCCATAAATTGAAACCACATTTGTTTCATTTTGTAGCTGTAGTTGAATCTTTATTAGTTCGATTGGGGTGGCACCAGCTCCAAACCCTCATCGATCATTATGAAATAGGAATATTTATAAGCTTTAAAACCAATAATCCCTTGACACAAACTAAGAAACCTAATATAAATGTTTAGTACTTACGGGACAACAGCAGCGTCCGATATTTCAGGATATGTAAGCAACAACGCTGCAAGCTCAGCTGGAGCAAGTTGAAACCCTTTGTACTGAATCAATTCCTTCAATCTATCAACAATGAAAAGCTCATCATCGTCATCAATGTACCCAATATCACCGGTATGCAACCATCCATCTACAATCGTTCTCTTTGTTGCTTCAGAGTCGTTTAGGTAACCTTTCATGATTTGATCACCACGAATGCAGATTTCACCACGTTGGTTCCTTGGAAGTGAACCATTGGTTTCTGGGTCAACAATCTTCATTTCAACATTACGCACAACTGTACCACATGCTCCTGATCAGAGGCTAAAAAGTGTACTAAAGTTAAATGTCAAAAAAATTATTTACCTGTCCAAGCTTGGCATTAGGGAACTTGTTCCTAACGGTATCTTCAACCTATTTCCCTAACGGTGCAGCACCCGACATAACCGTCCTAATTGACGACAAATCATACTTATCAACCACTTCTTCATTTTTTTATAAAAGCTATAAATCTACTCTTTGTTTAGAGGCTAAAAAGTGTACCAAAGTTAAATGTCAAACAAATTATTTACCTGTCCAAGCTTGGCATTAGGGAACTTGCTCCTAACGGTATCTTCAAGCCCTTTCCCTAACGGTGCAGCACCCGACATAACCGTCCTAATTGACGACAAATCATACTTATCAACCACTTCTTCATTTTTCGCAATCGCTAAAACAATAGGAGGCACAAAAGGTCCAATAGTTACTTTTATACTTCTGAATGAGTTCCAAAAATGGGACAATATCGAGTCATGGGCATGATCAATATAGCTGCTCCAGCTCGTAATCCACACAACAAGATCGAGTTTAATGTGCAAACAACAAAGTGGCAGGACACCCACTTGATACCACCATAAGTATAAGCAATCCAGAAATACGGTTTTTTCAAAAGAAAGATACAAAAGCAGTCCCAAACACCCCCTAACTATCATATAATCCTAATTGGATGGGTAACATTATCAATTTATTGCATTTTTACTAACTCATCACAACAAATCCAAATAGTATCTCCTACATGGTATTTAATAGAACTAATAATACCTAAAAGCCTTCATTTGATAAGAGCTGTGAGTTTGATAAATATGTGACTGCGTCGGAATTTGGTGACCTCATGGTTGTTGCGGTGGTGGGTGGTGGTGGTGTGGTGGTTGAAAAATTCGGATAGCGGTGACCTCAGCGACCGGAGGTTTGGATATTAAGAATGTTGTGGTTGAAAAATCAGAATTTTTTTTGCGGTTCTTTAGATTATTTAAGGATGTCAGATTGGATATTAAGAATGTCATATTTGGTTGGGTTTTATTTTAGGACATGTTTTTTTTATTTTAAATGTTTTTTAATTGTTTTTGAAGTGTTTTTGTTTTTAAGTCTCTAATTTTTTTTACTGATTTTAATTTCTAAACGAAAAAAAATAAAAAAAATAAAAAATAAAAAAACCTTGCATTGAAACAAACATTGTAATTTGTAAGACTAATAAGGCCATGTGCAACCACGCATCCACCTTATTACCCTCGTCATGTATGACGCGTCTTGGTTGCTTTGAGGGGAGAACTTGATCGTTCAACCGACCGAATTGTAGAAGTTGTGGTTGTATGTATGTGATTTTGGTTTTTCGAAAGCATATTTTTATTTAATTGGGTTATGTTTTGTGGTGGTGATGTTGGTTGTAAAGAGAAAAACTAGCATGACGTTCAGGCAATAATGATGACGATGGTTGAGTGATCTCTTATCAACAATATCCAAACTATTGGCTTGACTACATCATACATTTTTTTTAGAATACACATTCTACAAAGACGGTGAAAATACGAGGTATATAACAAAAGTTGTGTATGAACAAGTTTTATTTAGTCTATTAATATGTACCATTTAATTCAGTTGTTTCTTAAACCTTTCATTATTATTTTTACATATGATAAATTAACAATTTCATTTTTGTCTTCCAATTTATGTGCCTAACAGATTTGTCTTCATTCGATATATGTTTACGTCCAGTTAAACTACGTCAAGTAATATTATGAAGCTAGCCCGCCCATCCGGGCGGGCTATGAAGCTAGTATATATATATAAGATTACACGGGACAATGGTACACATTGAACCCCTGCACTAATAATGCTATACTAGAGGTATACTATTTAACAACTTCTAAAACTATAAGGTGTCATAAAGAGCTCAAGCTCTTCACTTAGGCCCCACAGGTGTCACATCACCATAACACAACCTATTCAAATACCTCATTCATCATAACACAACACAACCTCTTCATTTGAGCCCCACCCACCCACCCTCAATTTTATTTTATTTTCCATTTTTCAAACATTCTAAATTCATTCTATTCAATTAAAATACAAATTAACATACACACAAAACACAATAAAAATACAATTTAACACATAAAAAAATAGGGCTATAAAAACCACAATTTGTTTTTAGTGTTGCTACTATAAAAAAAAGAATATACCACTTGCAGCCCACTTCAACCCAAAAAAAAAAAAAAAAAAAAAAAAAAAAACGCACATCATCTTTATTTTACTCACAAACAATTTATTTGTGCACACAAAAACACAAATTGATTTATAGATCGAGAAAAAAGAAAAGAAAATAACCTGTAAAAGTGTTTTGTTTTTATTCTCGTCGTCTGCACTGCGAATGAAGAAACGGCGAGGCACGGCGAAGGCCAGTGGTGTGGCGGCGAGGGCGTGGCTAGGGACGACGAATGCCATGAGGCATGGCGAGCTTGCTTTCAATGTGACACTGGATGCTCTAATATACCAAACTCAACATGTTCTTGAATTGGGTTCTCTATCCACTTTGCTATGTGATATGTGCAAAAACACATATAATTTCTTTATCAAATATAGACCCAAAATAACCAAGAAAAAGCCGTTTATGCCTAATATTTACGTGTTTCTTGAGTTTATGCATGTGCAGGTGCGGATATGACAAAACAGACAAAAAGAAGCCAAAACCGAAGAAAAACCGAGCACGAGAGAAAGAAGAGTGCATAAGTCGATGTCGGGGATGCTATTTGTGGGATTTGGATGATCAAAAGTGCAAAATACGGAGTTAGGGGCATGATTTGGAATTTTTCACAATATACCGTTCACTTTTCCATATTTACACAAAAACCTCTTAACTTTCACAAATCACCATTTCACCCCTCATTAATTTCACTTTACCAAAATACAAAAAATTACCCTAACCATTCCATTATTTACACTATTGGTCTTTGATTGGTACAAATTACATGAATGGCCCTTATGGTTAATTTTGAATAACAAAATTATTACAAATATAAAACCAAACTAACCTACACCTAGCCCATCCAAAAGCCCAAACCATCCCATTACCCGGTTAAATACCCAACCCGTTTTCACTTGGATCCCGGTCAAAACAAACCATAACCCGGTCTACACAATCTCATCCAAGTCAAATAAATATATAAAAAAAACCCACCCCAGTACACCAGCGCGCCCAAAACTGTTACCCATCTTTTACTGTTTATCCTCTCAACCAAATTACCCTACTCATCCCCACGTTTTACCCAACTTAAATAGCTTCTAGAACCCTCTGACAACGTGTCAGAGGGTGTGACACAAGGGGATGGCCAGCGTGGCATATTGGAGCAATCTCATTGGTCATAACACCTCACCCAAGCAATCCAAAGGCTGAGATTGATTGTGATGACACAAGAATAGATCAATGGCAGAGATTCAAGTCTCAGAAGCTCCTGGAAGCCCTTAAAGACCTCCTGTGCAGCTATAAATAGTTCCTTCTTCACCTCAGATTAGATGTCCAATTTCTCTGCTTTAAGAAGTTGTTACCACTTTTATTTCTGTCAATTTACTCTTGTTCTCTGTAGTTAAATTAGTTTGAGTAATGTTTCAGTTTTAAACTTGTAATCTCGCATTTTATTAATGAAATTTATTTTTCCTTAGATTAAATCCTTGGTTGTTACTGTTCCATATGCTTAAATTAGTGTTCTTTTTAAACTCAAATAAGCTCAATAAAGCTCATTTGAGATTGTTACTGCTTCAGATTGCTATAATTTCAAGTTTTGCACAAAAGTCAATAATAGTCAAAATGGGTCAAAATTGAAAAGTCAAACATATTTTTGATTAAATTCTGATTTAAAATGGTTTTTAAGATAAGTCCTGTTGAATTTTGCTAATCTCCTTTGAATGTTGGTCAGGTTTACTTTTGGTTTCAGTTTTAAACTAGTAGAATAGGACTTTAAAGGGGTGTTTGGATTTAGCAATTAGAGGTAACTAAAGTGTCATTTTTACATGGTTTGTTTCTGAAGTGATAGTTCATTTTGATCTTAGAAGCTGACTTGAGGTTTGTGATTGCAAATTCTATCCATTACTGCATTCAGATCTCCATATCAGGTTCTTACTACAAGTTTTGAAGGATGTTGTTTAGTTTAGAATTATGCTAGCTAGATTCTAGTTTATTTCGTTATGATATGTTTAATTTCATAGTACTTTATGTGATCTCAAGTTGTTTTCTTAACTGTTTCTGCATCAGTCGAGTTGTATCCTTAGGAACTTCAAGTTCAAAGTTTAAATGAGCCTGCATTCACTTCCTAATCTGTTTGTTACATCAGTCCATTCAGTTTAGTGTACACATGCATGATTTTGGGTTTCCCCTAATAGATTCAGGTATAAACTAGTTTAGTTTTGGCTTTTTTTACTTAAGAGCTTATTGGAGCTAGCTTATTAGGACTGCTAAAGATCCATTTCACCATTCTGCATCAGGTCCTTTTTGCCCCAATCACTCTAGTTATTGATTTTTAATTTCATCACCTTAGGTCCTTAGAAGCTGAAATTTTAGACTTTAGATCTCTGGCTGGTTGTCTTTCACATGGCTATTTTAGTTTATTTTTAGGAATTTTCTAGCTAGCTTAAATTAGTGCTTAAAAGTGGCTAGTATAGGGCCGTTTGGAATTTAGACGTAGAAATTGATTTGTGCTCATTTGCTTATATCTTGTGCTTTTTAGGTCCATTTCAGTTGCAGAAGGTTATTTTAGCATAGTTTAGGTTAGATTTCAGTTTAGGTAGCTTATGGAAACTTGTGGTTAGCTTATTGCTTATTGTAAGTGCTTATTCATTCAAGTAGTGTGTCCTAATCATAGTTCTTGTACTCTAAATTGGTTTCTGTAATTTTTCCCTGAATCTTAGTATTATTTTATAATATTCTGGAGGTTGTCATATTTTTTACTGTTCATTTGCTATTTTTCTTCCTTTTATGTCATTTTCTAGCATTTTTAATTAGCATTTAATCCAAATAATTCATAAAATGTTCTGAAAAATGCAATTTCAATTTTCTTAGTTTTAGAATATTCAAAAAGTCATAAAATTTATTTTTCCTGAATTTTCTTAGATTAAATAGTATTTTCTAGCATTTTAATTAGATTTAAATAGTTTAAAATTCATAATAAATTCATAAAAAGTCAAAAAAATGTGATTCCAGTTCTGAAAATTCTTTTTAGTCATTTAAGATTTTTTAAAAATAGTTTTGTATTTTTCTTGCATGTTTTCCTAATTTTTAGCATTTTAGCTCTATTTTAAATGTCTTAAATTAGTTTTTAAATCATAATAAATCAAGAAAAATCCAGAAAAATAGTTTTAATTCACAAATAAATTTCTAATATCATTCTTAGCTGTAGAAAAATAGAAGTTCATTTTTACAAGTTTTAATTAGCATAGTTGCATTTAATTAGCGTTTCTTTAATTACGTTTTATGCGTTTTTAGTTTAAATTTTCGTAATTAGTTGTTTTCCCTTATTTAAATCATAGATTTAGTTGTTATAATTGATTTCCTTTATATTTCCTTGCCTTGTAGATTAGAAAACCCAAAATTCCTTATTTCTCATTCGAATCCCGAATCGCGACGTGAGTTGTTTACTCCATTCATCCCTCGTTGGGAAAACGACCCGGGAAATACATTCCTTTGTATTTCTTCGGAAAATATATCTGTACAAAAACGACAAATCACTATGTTCACATCGATCTATTGCCTTGTTAGAATCGTTTTTGTTGGAATCACTCCTAAACTATATTTCAAGTGTTTGTAATCAATATGTAATATGTTGCTTAATTAGGCTTTTATGTTAGTATTAATGGCAAGGCTTATGTAGAAAGCCCATAAGCCTTGGCCCAAGTCCATAAGGAAGGAAGGGAACTTGTTGAGTTGCCCTAGTCCCTTCCCCTATAAATAATGTTGTAAACCTTCATTTGAAGGTTGGTTGTTCACTTTGCAATATCACTATACGCATAACATTTCTCCATTTCATACGTGTGTGTTTGTTTAAGTGTTCATACGATCACCTTGTCTATCTTTCTTACATATTGATGCTTGTGTTACAATATGGTGACCTAACAGTGGTATCAATCGCTATCTAGTTGGGTGAAACAACTTTGTTTTTTTTAAGTTTATTGGTCTACATGTAAGTTTCGGTTCTAAAAACTTTCATACGCTTTAAAACTCTAAATTTTACACTTTAAAACTTAAGATTCTTGTACTTTAAGGTTTATTTTGTGTTAAAGTTTAGGTTTTTAGCATCAAGTTTGAAACTTTACATGTGTACAAGTATTTTTTAAGCTTGTATTGATTTGTATCGTACTTTCTACGCGTAAGGTGCAAAGGTGTTTTGGATCATCAAGTTTCATACTTTTATGTTATTTTGGTGATATTGAAGCTCTTTCATCATTAGCATCAGGTTTCTTAACATTTTTAAGCTTAAAAATCAGATTTGGTAAAAGGTTGTGTGCTTTACGCATAGTAAAACCCTAGTTTTACTCATAAGCTTCAAAGTCTACACGTAAGCTCATCATTGTTTGATCTTCAGTGTTATTGGTTTACTCAGTGTTTTCTTACTTGGATAAGCCTGAAAACACTTCGACTTTGGATATCTTTTACACTGGTATAAGTGTAAAGGATTTTTGGGCAAAACCTTAGTTTTACGCATAAGCTAAATCTTACGCGTAGAATTCTTTCTGCCCAAGCTTTTTTCTTACGCCTAAGCCTGTCTTACGCATAAGCTAATCTTACGCATAAGGATTCTACTACTAAGCCTTTGGATTACGCCTAAGCTAAGTTTTTTTCCTCAAGTCTACGCGTAAGCTATTCCTACGCGTAAGCTCTATTGTTATGCGTAAGTTGGTTCTCTACGCATAAGCAGGTTTTCTACGCTTAAGGTTAGTTCATCAACATTGTTTCATTCGAATACAAAGATCCATCATCCACACAAGTTTCAAGATGTCTCAACCACCATACTCTAGCTACTTTCCTCATATGTATCCACAACAACAACTCTATCAACAATATCCTCCACCATCACCACAACAAATGCAACAATTTCAACAACAATTTCCTCAAGGAGCTATTCCACCACAAATGATTCAACCACCACCTAGTCTACAAGTACAACCTTACACAAACTTTCAAAATCAGCATCCATCCAAGTACGCTATGAAGGAACCGTCTTGGTTTGCAAAGATGTGTGAAGCTTTAAGCAGCCAACAATCCATTCATGAAGCTGGATCCCTTGACAGACCTCCAATGCTCACTCCTGGAAACTACGACCAATGGGTGATAAGGTTCTTTAGGTTTTGTGATCTAAAGAAGCCACACGGAAAGTTCTTGAAGAAGGTCATCCTTGAAAGTCCATTTCAGATGCCTACTATCATTTTACTCGGATATCTGAATGTTGTTCCACCAAGAGATGATATTACCAACGTTGTCGGTCTTGATCAACTTACTACTGACCAACTTCTACACTTAGAAGCCGATTAACTTGCAATGCAATATATCCTTCTGGGATTACCCAATCTGATACTTCGTAGTGTTGATGCTCAGAAGACTGTTAAAGCAATGTGGGAGCATATTCATCTTCTCATGGAAGGCACATAACTCAATCAAGAGGATATGGAATCAAAAATCTACTTAGCATATGAACACTTCATGATTGAACCAGGGGAGACATTAGAGTCATATCATCATCGGTTTTCAGACATCATCAATGACTTGGAAAAACATAATATCATCATGCCAAGAATTGCAGTCAACACAAAGTTCCTTAGTAGTCTTGGTCCTGATTGGGAAAAGTATGTTATTTTCATCCGTCAAGCGAAGAATCTTCATCATGCTACATACGGATTGTTGTATGACTATTTGAAGCCCCACCAAAAGGAAGTTGACAGAGAAAGGATCATCCGTGGAGCCCTTGCTTCGCCTTCACTTCCGGATAATCAAACTCTAGCTTTGTGGGATCAAGCTTGTTATCCTCAATTCCCGACCTTACAAATTGTCTTCACAAATTCTCCACAACCAACTGCTCAGATCACACCATATGATCCCTCACAAGAAACTCAACTGGTTCTATACAACAGCAACAACGATCTAGCACTTTACAGTGAATCTAATGAGGATGCCGAAGCTTTCGATGCATTGCAACAAGGGTTTGTCATGATTGCTAGAGCTTTCGGTCGATATTCTAACAAATCCAACAATCGCATTCGAACCTCATCTAACACAAGGAATCAGGCTGTTGTTAACAACAGAAGAGTTGAATTTCAGAATCGTGGTAATGTTCGTCAGATGGGTAGTGGTCAAGGGTTTAATGCTAATGGAAGGACTAACATGGGTGTTCCACAACAACGGGCTCAAGTGGTTGATCAGGGAAATGCTAAGACTGGGATTAATGGTCTTCGTTGTTATAACTGTAATGAGAAGGGTCATCTGGCTAATGCATGCCCTAAGCCGAGGACAAGAGGCAGCGCTTATCACAAAGAGGCTTTAGTCTTGGCTCTCAAGGATGAAGCTGGTGGAACTCTTACCAACAAGGAATAAAGCTTCATGGCAAATTCAGATTCTGATGATGACATTGAGGACTTGCAGGCTAATGCAGCTGTGATGTTAATGGCAAACATGCAAGAACTTCATATGAGTGACACAGGGCCAGTGTATGACACTGACGGCTTGTCTCAAGTACCGGATCAAACTATTCTCATTAATGATCTGATATCTCTACTGGCATATGCATCTGACGAGATTCAGAGTGTTCAACATACACCTTCCACATCTTATCATGAAGAAAATCAAATGGATCCCATTGTCACAGTTGACGATCAAGATGACTTCACGGTTACCTCTGACAATCAAATTGACCTCGTGGTTTCATTTGAGGACCTAAATGATAACTATGACGAGACTCCGGTTGAACAAAATAAATCTTTGTCTAATCCAGATCCCGGGCTCGTCACCTTCTTTGAGACTCAATTACAAAAGTGCATAGAGATTAATGCTACACTAAAAGATAAAAATGCGCTGTTGACTAAGGATAATGAATGCTTAAAGTTCCAACTCAACATTTTTCAAAAAAAAAGAAAAACGTGAAAATGGTTTTGAAGTCGCTTTCGCTAAGTCATACCAAAATGAAAAATCTTTGGAAAAACAGATATGTGATCTAGTTGCATCCAAGAATGCTTTGTTGTCTCAAATAGAACAACTAAAATATGATCATAAACAACAACTTAACGCTCTCACTTCGGAAACTCAAAAAGCCAAGTCTGAGTTGTTAACTTGTCAAAAACAGTTTTGTGAATACAAAAAGCATTCAAGGAAACAAATAAATGACTATCTTGAAGAAATTGTCGACTTACAAAACAAAATCAAAAAGTTTCGAAATGTTGTTTACAAACATGGTGAGTCAATCACAACTATTCAAAAGTTTACTTTTAAACCAAATCCAAATGGATATGGACCGAATCTTGCTGATTACAAACCTAAGTTCTCACATAGAGCATTCAAACCAAATCCTCAAGTTTACAGTGCAGAACATAGAATTGATGATTCCATTATGAGTGTTGTTGAATATAATCGCATGGAGGAATTAGATGCAGATGACGAGAGTCGGTCAAAAATAGAAAATGTTGTTTATAACAAACCATTTAACTATTCAAAAGCCATAACTTTCGTCACACAACAGGATATTTCTAACTGTTAGGAATTAGAAATTCCATAAGTAAAGAGTCGGTCACCCCAAATGTTATCTAGCATATTTTAGCTCGTAGACATATCGTTTGTTACGTTATTTAGTAGTTTATTAGTTAGTTTGTAGTGTAGATTAGTTTAGTATAACATCGTGAAGGAAGGACGGGTCTTTACCCACTGTATACCTGATCCACAGGCCGTCAGGAGGTCGTGTAGCTTTGTAACTATAAATACCCCTTCCATCCTTGGAAGGGGTGGTGCTTCTTAATCTAATCTTTCATTATTTGTAAACCAAGTCTCTACCAAGAACACCCTCTCACTCTTTCTCTCTCTAAAACATGGCATACTTGTATAATCACCATCCAACGCCACCCGAATCATCAAACACAATAATATTAAGATCCTAACAATTAGTACCAGAGCCAACGTTGTTGTGCTTTGATGATTTTTTTTGTGGTTTTGATACTTGTTTGAAACTGTTTTGTGTATTGTTTTAGTTGGAATATTTTTTTTGGGTAAATTGTTCTTCAACAAGTTTTGGTATTCTTCTTTTGGTCAATATGTCATGGTCTAAACTGGTTTCAACATGTGTCCAAGTCTGTATTGAATTTTTTTGTGTATGCTTTGTCCAAAAAGCCTACTGGTTGTTTATCTGGTCCTTTTTAGAGGTCAAAATGGGTCAAAAATAATGAGTCCGTATGATGTTTTTTCTGGGTTATATTAATCTGGTCATCCTTGCTTATTCATACTATGGTCAAAACGGTAAAAATGATATTCATATGCAGTTTTCTGGGTTTGTATGAAGATGGTCGGAATAACTCGCCGGAAAAACTTATAATCAAGCTAGCGACTTGTGACAGAATTAAAGTAGCGACATGGGTCAAAAATGATAGCTACTTGTCTTAACAAGTTAGCGATTTGTGGTAAAAATGAAGCGACTTGGTGACGGTTTGACTTTTGAGTCAAACTGAAATGTTAGCGACTTGTGAAAAATGTTAGCGACTTGGTGGTGGTTTGACTTTTGAGTCAAACTGAAATATGTTATAGCGACTTGTGTCAAAATAGCGACTTGCCTACTAGACTTGACAGAAAGGAATAAGAAGAAGATGAAATTGAACTCGACCTCATGACCAACAAATACTAAATACAAATCAATACATCACACGACTTCAGGGTTAAACCCATCATCAGTCCAACCACAACTTCAATCTATAAGAAGTTGTCAAAATGTATCAATCATCTCCCAGACTAACACTGCCAAATATAATCAAATGCAACAACCTCAAAACTCTCATCTATCCTAATCTTCCTAGAACGTGAATAAATCAAAAGAATCTCAGGTCTACCTTGTGTAATATTCATTGAAATACTAAGCCATTTAAGGGCCTTTTACAAAAAATTACATCATCACAAATTCAATGGTTAATGGAGAACAAAATGAATTAATTTTGAAAAGATCTCAGCTTGTTTTTTTTTCTCGTTCGATTCAAGGATACATCATACCATTTTGGCATTTTCACGAGAAATCAAGTCATCATAGATCTATTTTTTGTTGAAGGATAAACTTCATTTCTTATACGAATCTTTTAAGGAAAAGACAATAACAAGAGTGTTATCATCTTCCCTTCATGCTCGAGTTGAAACAAAATCATGAGTCTATATACCTACCTTGGTGTCAAGCTTCATGCCATCCCTGTGGCTGTTACAAGTCGATTAAGTCAACCTTGTGGTTTTAATAACTAATCCGAGCCATCCCTGTGGCTTAGTTTTTCTTTGTGAGTTTGACTTAATTGAAATGGAGATGCAAATATGTGATATTGGAGGCGGATTTCTTTTGAGAAAGAGAAGATTTGTTGTTGGAGTAATTTTAGGGTTTTGAGGTGTAATATTAATGATGGGGGCAGATGAACGAGTTGTTAGGGTTTGATATGAGAACTTTTAGGGGTGTTAAGAGGTATTATATACCCAAGTGATTAGGGTTTGACATTTTTTATATCCGGTTAGGTGTGTTTTATTTGGATCGGGTGTATAATTTTTGTTGGGCCGAGTGACTATTTCTCACAATTTTTGGATCAGATTGATCGTGGGCCTCATAATACATACGATTATTAGTGTGTGATATTGGACTTGGGCTTCATGTCTTTGCTTTATCGGCCTGACCATGTTTTGGACTGGGCCACGCATGATATATTTTTTTGGACAAATATAGGCCGAGCCTTGCTTTGGTTACAAAATTTTAAATATTCGGTAAACGAGTGTGGTTATTTGGTATGATAATATTTCACGAGGTAGTTGTTCACGACTTTTGTTTTAGTTGATCTTGAATATGTTCGAGGCACTTGTCAGGGATTATTGATTTGGTATTGAAGTGTTGGTTCAAACGGTTTTTAATTGGACTTGGAGCCGGGTCAAATTCTTTGCAATTTGTAATTTGACAAAGATATATGAATGCATGAGATGATCATTGCAAGAAATTACATTGACCAGATCGGGTTGAACAGTTATTTGGACCGGACTTGAAATATTATGTGATGAAAAGATTTGTGAAAATAAGATTTGATGATATGAGATTAGATGATGAGATTCGATAGGTTATGAGGTTTGATTCTTTGGGCTACACATTCTCACATAGTATTTAGAGTCATGGCTTAAATTGATGACAACATTGATTACGGGGATGTTTGCACGGTATTTCTTACTTGGGTTTGAAGTGAAGTCTTTCGGGCGCGTTTACTTATTTCGTCTTCTTTCTTTCTACCCTTCCGCGAAGATGACTTGTTTGGGCGTTTATAGAGAGGGTGATAAAGACTTGGCTATTTAATTACGGTTGTGATTCTTTCTCGTTTAACCCACAACGTAACTATCACTTCGGTGTCTCACTCAGTTGAGAATGTCAAGAGGTTTTGTACATTGGGTACACCGTTTCTTCTTCACAAGGATTAGTAAAAGTTTAAGTAACAAATCTGGGGAATTTTACTTCATGATCAAGTTTGGCATATCGGGTTTACTTCACCATATGGTCACCATAATAGCCGACAAAATTTGTGAATGGTGTGTCTACCAAAGTGTTTAATGGTTGTTGATGTTGGTGAAAGATTTGTTGATGAACCGCTGCATGTTCCCCTAAAACAGATATTCACTTAAACCAAAGTTGTCATAACACATTCAAGCTGACATTGTTTACGGTTTTGTCTTGATTTTGTAAAATCCCGCGAAAGAAACTATTTCTCAGTTTAAACCATAGAGTTGTAAAATCCCGTAATGATGGAACCATCCAGGAGAAAGGAAAGTGTATTTCGGGATCTTATTTGATGCTGGTGCTACGGTTTCTGTTTCGAAGAAGAGATAAAAGGGTGTACTTCATGAATTGGATGTGCGTTTGGATATTCGTAATGGCAGTTTGGTTATCACATGGTTTTACGGGGTTATGTGCATTTAACCATGGTCGGGATGAAAACCATTATCATAGTTCACTTAAAACATCAAAGGAGGCTAGATTTGAGCTTTTAACCAGAAGATGTGACAACGGAGCTAATTCACTATTATTTATTTGAGGTTGAAGTGAATTATCACGGGCGAGTGTACTTAGTATCTAAAGGTATCAGGGATGGTTGGATGAAGATTCTTCAAGATCCTTGTTCGAGCTTATTATAAAAAACGAAGACATGGAAATCTAGTTATTGTTGGGTGTCTTTTACCTTTTCTTTTACCACTTGGGGGAATTGGGCTCTTACCACCACAAAATAACTATCACTTTAAGGAGTTATGTTGTAGTGCTCAGTGTCACATTCAATTGTCGATTTTCAAGAGGTAATGTATGTCTATTACTTGATGGTTGGTTGGATGAAGAGTATAGAGTACTTCGAGATTCAATGGAGGATGAAGTCTCGGCACCACTCTTTGTTACATATGTGCAAGTTTAAGTCACGAGTTCGGGTTAGTTTACTTTAGGGTCAATATCATCATATTAGGTTTTCTCCATCAGCTGTCACAACAAAGAGCCTACTGAATGATAATGGGTTGATTACAAGTTTGCCAAGAGAGATTGAAAAGAGAGAGATTTATGACATTTGAATACTTCAGTTCAAACCTCGTTCTCTAAAGAAAAGAAATGTATACGTTTCAGTGCGCATTATCTTCGAAAGAAGAGAAATCTTCTTATGACGTATGAACACATCAGTTCATGCCTCGTTCTCTAAAGAAAAGAAAAGTGTACGTCTCAGTGCGCTTTATCTTCAAAAGAAGAGAAATCTTCTTATGACGTTTGAATACTTCAGTTCAAACCTCGTTCTCTAAAGAAAAGAAAAGTGTACGTTTCAGTGCGCTTTATCTTCTGAAGAAGAGAAATCTTCTTATGACAAATGAACACAACAGTTCAAGCCTCGTACCTCAAAGAAAAGAAAAGTGTACGCTTCAGTGCGCTTTATCTTCTGAAGAAGAGAAATCTTCTCATTTATGACCATTCTCATCAACATGCTTCATGCTTTTTTGTTAGGATTTAGAAAATCCAGGTATTAAAGTATCGGTCATCTCAAGTATATGTATCCGTTATAAAGCTCGTAGTCGTAGTTATTTACTGTTAAGTAGTATGATAACGCTACACGCGTCGTTCGGGGTCAAGGAAACTTCCTTTTCTTCGAGCAAGTTTTATAACACCCTAGGCAGTGAACCTAATCGTTGTAGTGTAGTAATTAGGGTAAGCCACGGGTATTGATATCGTTCTCTAGGGGAATAGGAATGCTAGTGAGAAGTTACTACGCTAAGGTTGAGGTTGAGGAAGATTATTTTTTATCTTTTTATGTTTTTTTAGAAAATAAAAAGGTACGAATCTCGGGTATTGGATTTGGGGGGTTGGTATTTCTACCGATTACTCTACTATTATCTAATTATCTAAGCTAAGGTTGTGATAGTCTATGTCTAATTGATGTGTACTCGTATGATAGTTTAAAGATGTGTTTACTTAGGTTTTACTACTCCTTAATTATCTCCTATTGATGGTTGATTTGTCACGTCCTTATTCCTAGTTGCGTTGTGATTCTAAGGCTATAGGGCGTGCTTATTTCCCTAACTCTTTGAAATTACCAAAGGGTCTTGTTTACAAATCCTCTAGTGATTTATAGACGCCTACTCTACGGTTGTCCTTGAATACTTTATCCTACAATTACCTAGATAATTATATTCTAAAGTTCACAAAGAAATGTCAAGCATTAAGTACACAACGAATAATCTAGCGCACTCTAGATCATTAGTCAACTAAGATAAGTATCAACCAATCAATTTTCAATAATTAAGTTTCATATTCCCTAAGCAAACACACAAATAAATTAGCCGGACATGGAGAACATGCAAGCATACACACAAATAATCAAAGACATAATTAAATTAATGAAGTAAATACTTATCTTGATGTATAATAGGGTTTAGAACCCTAAAATACTGCACAAGAAAGCCTTGGTTCGGTTTTAGGTTTTTACTCCAAAAGACTACACACAAAAACTGAAAAATTCGGATTCTATATATAAGATTACATCTGCGACGGCGTCACCTTATGTTTCGTGACGCCGTCGTGTCGCCGTCATTAGGGTTTCGTCTTGGCCACGTAAACCTTGCGACGGCGTCACCTTATGACTGTGACGCCGTCCCCTTCAGCTCTGACGCCGTCTTGGCTGCATCTAGGCCGTCTGAGTAGCGACGGCCTATTCCTTTAGAACCTGACGTCGTCCCTTGAAAACATGCAATTTCGCCTCTGACCCGTCGCAAAATTCCTTCCCGACGGCGTCGCAGATATGCAGTGACGCCGTCGCCTTATGTTTCAGCAGCTTTGAGTGTCTCGATTCTGACTTTGGCCATTTTCTTCGTATATTCGCGCCTTTTCGTCCAAATAAGCATCATTCCAGCATTTTGCCTTCAAGAGACCTAAAAAGTGAAAAGGAACGATATTAAGCAATAACGGATACAAAAGTGATCGAATAAGGGCTTAAATGACCCCTCAAAAAGGTACCTTTTAAAACCTTATCATAGTATTTAGTTAAGTAACACCGTGGAGGACGGACGGGTCTTTACCCACTGTATGCCTGATCCACAGCCCGATAGGTGGCAATTTATGTAATGACTATAAATACTCTCTACCTTCCAAGGTAGAGAGTTGGAGCTCATAATAAGATTTTTCTTTCTCTCACTAAAGTTCCCTAAACCTCTAACTCTCTCTCTAGAACTCATCTTGTACGCCTACTTTGGTTATGGTTTTATGTGTATGTGAAATCCAATATGTTACAAATGGTATCAAGAGCCATGGTTAGATCATCTCTTACATATCTTTGGATTTCTAGTGGTTTTTAGATGGTTTTTGAGGTTGAGAAAGTTTAGTGGTTTTTGCATCATTTGCTTCATCTCTAGTGTTAAAGTTTTAATTTTGGGTGTACTTTTGTGTTTAGGATCATTTTATGTGCTTGGGTTTTGTTTTGGTAAGCTTGAATCACTGTGGTTGAGCTTGTTTTGGATTGAAAAGTGTGTTTTTAAAGTTTTTCTTGCTAGCGACTTGAGCCACGGAGTATTATTCTTGTTAGCGACTTGCTTTGTAAGTTGGTAGCGAGTTGTAGTTGAAGTTGTTAGCGATTTGGTCATAGCGACTTGCCTTTTGAGACAAGCCGATAAACAGTACACTTAGTGGATTCTCCACTACGAGTAGCGACTTGGTAAGGTAGCGACTTGCTTTCAATTTTGATAGCGACTTGTTCTTTAAGTTTCTTAGGGACTTGGTCTTAGCGATTTGGACATTAGCGAGTTGCTATTTAGCGACTTGATTTCTTAGCGACTTGGTGCTTAGCGATTTGCTGTCAAAATTCTTAGCGATTTGGATCTTAGGGACTTGTCTTCTTAATACTTAGCAACTTGGTTCTTAGCAACTTAGTTCAAGGATTCTTAGCGACTTGGTTGACTTTTGTTTGTAATACGGTTTTCTCTTGATTTAGTAAAATCCCCGTGAAAGAATCTATTTCCCGGTTTAATCATTGAGTTATAAAATCCCGTGTAATCATTAAACATGTCTACCAACGTACCTACAATCATCTCCACTGTTGCCGAGGATGTTCAAGCAGCTGGTTCAGATACTCGTCCACCCATGCTTGACAGAACTGACTACGACTCTTGGGCTCAAAGAATCAGATTGTACTGTCTTGGAAAGGAAAATGGGGTCAACATTCTTAAATCGATTGATGAAGGACCTTATCAGATTGAGACTACAAGAGACTTAATTGATACAGCTGCAGATGGAACAATGATCTATGGAATAGACAGACCAAAGACATATGATGAGCTCAATGATAAGGAGAAAAAGAGATTCGATGCTGATATCAGGGCTTCTAACATCATACTTCAAGGTCTTCCAAAAGATATCTACAAGCTGATCAATCACAACACCGAAGCCAAGGCAGTGTGGGATAATGTCAAGATGCTTCTTTCTGGTTCTGAATTAACTATGGAAGACAGAGAATCACAACTCTATGATGAATTTGAGCACTTTAAGATGAAACCAGATGAGAGTGTCTATGAGTATTACGTGAGATTCCACAAGCTTGTTAATGACATGAGGAACATTAGAATGACTATGCCAAACATTCAGCTGAACTAAAAGTTTTTGAACAACATGAATCCCGAATGGCACATGTTTGTCACCTCTGTGAAACTAACCAAAGGATTTAAGAATACAAACTATGAGCAACTCTATGCTTTCCTTCTTCAGAATGAGAGACATGCTATGTTTGAAAAAAGGATTCTTGATCAGTTCAAAACCAACCAGGGAGAGACAAGCTCATCAAATGATTCAACTGCCTTCTACTCAAACATTGGAATCACAACCAAAGCTTCACAAGTCATACCCATGGATAATGGTAATCACAAACTCATTCCCGATCCAATGTTCAAACAAGCTGATGCTGATGCACACGTGGGAAACTTCATTAATCAACTGCCTCTCATGATCAGTCAAAACATGAACTCTCTCCCACACACCAACAACAACCTCAGAACAGCATCTAATCCACACAATCAAGCCACTGTCAGTGATGGGAAGGTTATGGTACAACCAGTTCAAGAAAGGCAGTATGAACAAGGAAGAGGTGGAGTTGGTAGAGGATATGTGGCAAATCAGAATAGGGGAAGGAATAGAAATCAAGGACAAGCAAAGCCGAGCAAGTGTTACAACTGTGGTGGTGAGGGACATATTGCAAGGAACTGCACATCACCAAAACGCCCTCAGAATGCAGAGTACTTCAGGGATAAGCTGTTGCTTGTGCAAGCTCAGGATAATGGTGCAGCTTTGGATGAAGAGGAATTGTTGTTTCTTGTTGAGGGAAATGCCAAGACATATGATGCAGATGTGGATGAGCAACCAATTCAGGAGATAGGCCACAATCATCAGAATGCCTTTCAAGTCGCTGATTGTGATGCATACGACTCTGACGTTGATGGTTAACCTACTGCACAAACAATTTTCATGGCTAGCATTTCTCCAATGGTCCCTTCTAAAGTCTCTTTATCACCACAAGCTGGTCCATCCAAAGACAAAATCATTTATGAGGTATTAAAACTATACGATGATGCTGATGTGCAAAAGATGCATGACAAAGTACAATCAACTGAAACTATTGAGTCGGATATTGAAAATATGGGTAATATCAATGTTGTCCCATATGATCAATATGTGAAACAAAGTGAAAGTGAGATTGTACCAAGTGATGCATCTTCTGCAGTCAATGATGACTATGTTTTTAATGAATACACTGTATGTGCCCCTGATGATTCTGTCACCTCTGAACTTAATGCCAATAAAGAACGAGTGGCCATTTATGAACAACGTGCTAAGTTCGAGCTAACCACCCGTGAGCAGGAAATGGATGACCAAATGCGTACAACTATTAGAAAAAGTAAGTTTAGAGAAGAAGTATTAAAACAAGAGTTAAAATCCTTACAAGAAAAGCTTTCTAAAACTGCTAAGCAAAAACAAGAACTTCAAGAAAATGTTAAAATGCTTAAGCAAGAATTCGGTTCTAAGGAATCAAAATTTTTGAATGATTTTTCTAATCTAAAAACCTTGAAAAACAAGCTTGAAAATAAGTTGTATGTACAAGGGAATACAATTCAGACTGCTCACATGATCACGAAGCATAGAGTTCTCAGCGATAAGCATAGTATCCCAATTATAAAGGAATCCAACCCTGAATATGGTAAGATAGCAAAAGCTGCTCAAAATGTAATCTATGATGGCAATGAGATTCTTAAACCTAGACAGACACCTAGTTGCATTGAGTGCACTGAGGAAGATAGAAAATTAGATGATGCATCTAGGGAGAAAATGAATAAGAAGCTAGAATATCCTGAATGTAAAAAGAATAACATAACGATCAAACCCCATGATTACAAGAAGGAAAACTGGATTTCCTTGAACAAGTTTAAGCCTTAAACGTTGTTAACTCCCGAACAAGTGTTCTGGAAAAAGGATTTAGATAAGCAAAAAGCAGAGAATCTTGTTGTAACAAACCCTCCCCTTAGGAAAATGCCTGCAGCGACTGTCTATCCTCCAAATACACCAATGCATTTAGTTCCTAGAACTATTGCCACTAAGAGCAAGACCTTAATCAGTCAATATGTTATATTTCAATTATTTGTTGACTTTGAGAAAACTTGTAAGAAGAGGATCACACCCACTGGGATAACTGAAGAGGAAAGGGGTTTTGAGCAAACAAAAGAATGTTACTTAACTGAGGTCATGCCTTTCTTTAAACAACTTAAAGATCAATTCGAGAGTCTTAAAAAGGGGATAGATACAGATATTAAAGGAATGGAAAAGGAATTTGATGCAATGATTGTTGAGGTTAGTGACTATGAGCGAGCATTAAAATATAATGAAATTGAGAGGAAGAACTTGCATACCTTAAATGAGAATCAGATTTCTGATTGTATTTCTCAAGATGTGTTCTATACTGCCACTAATTGTTCTATTACTGCTTCTCAATTTCATGAATTATCTGTTGCTTTGAAAGTCTCCCATGATCGTGTCATTGAGCTTGAAATCAAAAACGCTAAACTAAGTGAGAAAATTGAACAGGATGATCACGATAATTTGGTAAAACATTTTTCTAAACTAGAAGTTGAACATTTTGATTTACAACTAAAGTATCAACATCTCAAAGAAAATGTTAAAACCTCAAACATCAAGATATCCTCAGATGTTCCAGAGTTTGATGCAGTTTTTGAAATAAACAAACGTGATGAACAGATTCAAGCTCACTGTAACACGATCAGAAAACTGAAAGCCCAAATTTCTCAATTAAAGGGTGAAATGAACAATGTGACTGGCTCCCAAATGCCTCCTCCTTTAGATTCTCGGAATTCTCAAAATTTTAATCTTCAAAATTTGGTTAATGCTTTACAAATGGAAAATGAGAGTTTTCTAGAAGAAAAGAAAAGGTTAAACGTCATTTCAATGAGTTATTTGAATCAATAAAAGTCACTCGTAACAAAAATAATGAAAAAATAACCTCATTGCAAAAGGAAATTGAGAATCTGAAGAGTCAGGTAAAAGGGAAAATGCCAATGACAAATGGGGAGAATGGTGCTTCAAAGGTGCATGTCTGTAATAAATATGCTTTGTCTGTGAAATATGTTCCTCCTCATCTTAGGAATAACAAACTTGATGTTCAAACATATTTCTCATACCTTAAGGACAGCCTAGAATGTCTCCGTGAGATTGTAGAAGAGGATAAGTTAGAGAAACCACTTGATAATGCAATTGGCCATGCATGTTTATATGCCAAACGATCTCAAGAACTTCTAGAATGCTTAATTACAATATGCCCTAAAACCTTAGGTGAGCAAGTCAATCCCTTGATACCTTGTTCTATGCCTAGTGCCAAGTATACAACTCATTCAATGCCCAATGTTATGAATGTGAACTCTAGTATGCCTTCAAGTAGTTCAGATCCCAGCACATCTAAATAGGAAATGCAAAAAGTAGCAAAACCAACTAATGTTCCCATTCCCTCTACAGGAGTAATCAGTGACATTAAAGCGAGCAGGTCAAAGTCTCAAGGAAATACAAGGAATGATAAGACCTTGCAAGCTAAGAATGTGCATTGGAAAAGAGTAGAAGATCACCCTAGGAACACTATGTTTGAGTTGAATAAAACGAATCGTTTTGATTCTAGTATTAGCTATAAGCGTACTGTAATTATTTCGAATTCTGCTACAACGTGCAAAACATGTAATGAATGCTTGATTTCTTGTACTAATCATGAATGTGTTGTGAATGGGTTGTCTAACGCTATCAATTGCCCAGTTAAAATTGTTAATGCTAAAAATCATGCTAAGAAGGCTAAAAGGCAAAGACGTAAGAAAGCTAGAAAACAGTGGAAACCCACAGGAAGAACATTTAGAAAGATAGGTGATCAATGGATACCTTTTGGCCATAAGGTTAATCAGACAATGCCCACTAGAAAATGGATGCCTACTGGTAGAACTATTCCCTTAAGAAGTGAACATACTTTGAATAGGTCAAATACGGATACTAGCACTGCATCTATTTCTGATGATTCCATTGCTTCTATTTCTGATATGGGTGTTTCTATTTCTGATGTGGTTGTTCCAATCACTGTTACTAACCAAATGGAACCCATTCTTTCATGGGGATCCCAATTATCTAGTTATCCATTCTTGTCTGTGTTCGACTGCAGATCGTTCAAATCATTCTGTGGTACCTGGACTCAGGCTGTTCCAAGCATATGACTGGAGACCGATCGCGGCTCATGAACTTCGTGAGTAAATTCATCGGGACTGTTAGATTCGGGAACGACCATTTTGGAGCAATTATGGGTTATGGTGATTATGTAGTCGGGAAAAGTGTAATCTCCAGGGTATATTATGTGGAAGGTCTTGGTCATAATTTGTTCTCTGTTGGTCAATTCTGTGATTCCGATCTAGAGGTGGCCTTTAGAAAACATACTTGCTTCGTTAGAGAACTTGATGGTGTGGAATTATTAAGAGGTACTCGTGGTTCTAACCTATACACCATCTCTAACGAAGACATGATGAAGTCTTCTCCAATCTGCTTGCTGTCAAAGGCTTCTAAAACAAGGTCATGGTTATGGCATCGTCGTCTTAATCACCTGAACTTCGGCACCATTGATAACCTTTCCAGAAAGGATCTTGTCAGAGGCTTACCCAGATTAAAATATGAAAAAGATCATCTTTGTTCAGCTTGCCAATTGGGTAAAAGCACGAAATATGCCCACAAACCAAAACCCACAAATTCAGTAATGGAAGTTCTTCATACCCTTCATATGGATCTGTGCGGACCAATGAGAGTACAAACGATAAATGGGAAGAAATACATTCTAGTAGTTGTTGATGACTACTCTCGATTTACTTGGGTAAAGTTTTTGAGGACAAAGGATGAAACTCCAGATGTCATCATCAAACTAATCAAACAGCTTCAGGTTCGACTCAACAATACAGTCAGAATTGTTCGAACTGACAATGGCACAGAGTTTGTTAACAAAGACTTAATTCAGTTTTATGAAAGTGTTGGAATTAGTCATCAAAGAAGTGTTCCATGAACTCCTCAACAGAACGGTGTAGTTGAAAGACGAAACCGAACTCTTGTGGAAGCCGCAAGAATAATGCAAATTTATTCGAAGGTTCCAATGTTTCTATGGGCTGAAGCCATTGCCACTGCTTGCTTCACCCAAAATCATTCCCTTATTCATACCTCTCATGGAAAAACTCCATATGAACTTGTTCATAAACGAAAACCTGATCTCTCTTACCTTCGTGTGTTTGGTGCTTTGTGCTATCCAATGAATGACGGTCAAGACCTAGGTAAATTAAGAGCAAAGGAAGATATTGGAATTTTTGTTGGTTATGCACCAAACAAGAAGGGTTACCGAATCTACAATAAGAGAACTCGAAATATCATGGAAACAATTCACGTTACGTTCGATGAGCTGACCGGTCAAATGGCTCCTGAACAATTCAGTTCTGGACCCGCACTTCAAAATAGTCCCATTGGTTCATCCCTTGTACCAAACTCCTCTCAAGCAACTCCATATGTACCTCCATCTGAAGATGATTTGAAGAAATTGTTTGATACAATGTTTGATGAACATTTTGAGCCAAATGCCAATGATCTGTCAATTCCAACAACAGAGGCTGCTTCTAGCCCTGTCAATGAAGTCAACCCTTCAGTCTCAATATCATTAAGTCAAAAAGCACCTGCTGCTGATCACTCTGTATCATCAACAAATCATCAATCATCTAATGTACATCATGGAATTGTTTCTGGCATCAATGATGAAGTTAATCCCTTTGCTACTCCTGAAGATGCTCCATTTGAAAATATATTTGCTCCTGAATCATCATCTGAACCATCTTCATCAGGAGACATCGACTCTGCTACTTCAGTTCCACAACAACAACCACATGAACACCTTAGAAAATGGACACATGATCACCCATTGGATAACATCATTGGAAACCCCTCTCGTCTAGTATCCACACGAAAACAACTTGCAACCGATGCCTTATGGTGCTTCTTCAACTCCGTACTCTCTAAGGTCGAACCAAAAGACATTAAAACCGCCATGAATGAAGACTGCTGGTTCAATGCCATGCAATAAGAAATTCATGAGTTTGATCGACTTGATGTATGGGAATTAGTACCTGCTCCAGATTGTGGTATGATCATTGCTTTAAAATGGATCTTCAAAGTGAAACTTGATGAGCATGGTGATGTCTTAAAGAACAAGGCTCGATTGGTCGCAAAAGGATACCGTCAAGAGGAGGGCATTGACTTTGAAGAATCATTTGCTCCAGTTGCTCGTATTGAGGCAATCAGAATCTTCTTAGCTAATGCTGCAAGCAAGAACATGGTAGTCTATCAAAAGGATGTAAAGACGACATTTCTTAACGGAGATCTTAAAGAAGTCGTATACGTCAGTCAACCTGAAGGCTTCGTGAATCCAGAGCATCCTACTCATGTTTATCGTTTGAAGAAGGCTCTTTACGGTTTAAAGCAAGCTCCAAGGGCATGGTATGATACGCTATCAAAGTTTCTTCTATCCACTGGATTTAGCAAAGGAGCAGTTGATCCGACATTGTTCACCAGGAAGTCAGGTAAACATTTAATTCACGTTCAAATCTATGTTGATGATATTATCTTTGCCTCGACTAACCCCAATGAATGTGATCATTTTTCAAATGAAATGGGTTCTAAATTTCAAAGTCAATGATGGGACAAATGTCATTTTTCTTGGGATTACAAATTTCACAAAGTCCCGGAGGCATTTTTATAAATCAATCTAAATATGCAAATGAGATTTTAAAGAAATTTGGATTTGATTCTAGTGACCCTGTTGACACTCCCATGATTGAACGTACTAAACCAGATGAGGACCACTCAGGGATCATGGTAGACCAAACAAAATATCGTAGTATGATTGGATCCCTGATGTACCTCACAGCTAGTAGACCAGACATCTTGTTCGGTGTTTGCATGTGTGCTAGATACCAGGCTAAGCCTACTAAAAAGCACCTTGAAGCGGTTAAACGGGTCTTTCGGTATCTCCAAGGAACCATCAATATGGGACTTTGGTACCCGAAGGACACCGGTATGTCACTAACAGCCTATGCAGATGCTGATCATGCAGGATGTCAAGATACTCGTCGAAGTACGTCTGGAGGTGCTCAGTTTTTGGGTGATAAGCTTGTGAGCTGGTCTTCAAAGAAGCAAATGAGTAATTCTATTTCCTCTATAGAGGCTGAGTACATAGCCATGTCATCTGGTTGTGCTCCAATCCTATGGATGAAATCCCAATTATCTGACTATGGCTTTGAATTCAACAAAATCCCTCTGTACTGTGATAATAAAAGTGATATTGCTCTCTCATGCAACAACGTACAACACTCAAGAGCAAAGCACATCGACATTCGACATCATTTCATCAGGGAACAAGTTGAAAACGGTGTGGTGGAACTTTACTTTGTGAGGACTGAATACCAGTTAGCAGACATCTTCACCAAAGCTCTTCCTAGAGAACGTTTTGAGTTTATACTTCCACGACTTGGTCTTAAGAGCCTACAACCGGAAACACTCAAACGTCTTCAAGAGGAAGAAGAGGAGTAAAAGTTTTTCTTCACCTATCTCTTGTAAATATTTATTCGAAAAACAAAATACAAAATTATAAAACCTTCAAAAATCAAATAGAAAAATATAAAACTTTCAAAATCCATAAAAATTTGAAAAATTCAAAAAATCTTCAAAAAAAAATATTGACATTTTGTCATGTTTTTCTCGATTCGATAAATATCTACGGTCTTGATGCTGTCATTCAAAGAATGACACGGGACTTTAGATGTTGTTCGAATTTTCTTAAAAAAAATAATAATAATAAAAAAATTAAAAAAAATTGGGAGAAAGAGAAACAATGGTTTATTGTCATTTCAGGCAGTAACCCGCTTTTCAACGAAAGGACAGAGCCATAGTTTATTTTTTTTTCTAATCTCATGCTCTGATTCTATAAACAATTGCTTTCAATCTAATGAAAACTATTTGCTTTGAAAAATAACTCATACTCTATTTTTGTAAATCATCTGGACTTAACTTTTGTTAAAATATCTATCTCTCAATCAACAACTTATGTCATTGATTGAGGGGGAGAATGATTTCAATTAAATCAAAAGGTTATTTGTCATACACGTGTTTTCAAAAGAAAGTATGCATGTTTAATCTATGGTGTTTAAAGTCTCAAAATCCGATCCTTATCAGTTAAAATTGTTTTCATAAATAAGTCACAATTCTCCTTAAAAGCTTTCAAAATCAATTTAAATCAACAAGAGATCTCAAATACTAAATGTTTTGAAAATTGTGATCGGGGGAGAATTTGTGATTTAAATTGGATTTAAACTGATAATTCGATAAACGGGTTCTTAAGTGTTTAACAAGTTTTCCTCCCCGCATGTGACAAACGATTTAAAATTATCCATGCACATGTTGAGGGGGAGCATCCACTTTAAACCTTAAATTATTGAAACATGATTGAACTGTCTCTAAGTGCAGGTTCCCTCTAATATGTGCAAAACTCTCTCAAACTTCGAGGCACATATTGAGGGGGAGCAAAATTTTGAAAACCTCATCCTTCCTCAAAACGTTTTTATCTACTCAAATTAATTGGGAAGTGATGATGATCATTTTAGAAAATGTTAATCAAAAGATTGGACCTTTCATTCTTAATCTAACGATTTTAAAGATCTCTTGCCTCCATGTGCTAAAACAATTTCTAAATTTTATGCATATGTTGAGGGGGAGAATTTCTAAAATTTCAAAACAATTAAGATACAAAATACTTTGATTTTATATCACAAGTATCTTGATTCATTTTCAAATGGTTTTCAATTGGTTTCAAGGAGGAAGAACTATTTCTAAAGACCGACCAACTTTACTTTATGCATGGTGATATAAGGATGATAGGGTTAGGTTGAGGTCCAATGATCTGCCAGAACCGGAGGGATCTACCTAGGGAAAAAACCACTTGATAGTGTAGAGTCCTTAGGTATATTGAAAAAAAGGAGAAAAATGAGATATGGGAAGAGTGTGGACTGAAACTGAGCTAGTACTGGAATAAACCCAACAAGGTTCTAGTTATGAAGTTTCGGTAAGCACTGAAGGGGTTGAAGAATGAAAAAGAATTGAATGTGAAAAAGGGTGAAAAGAAATAGCCCTCCATTTATTCAACCTTAGGGTAACATCGGTATTGAAGACAAGACGTCATGGACCCAGTGACGCACTGCACTTCAACTTTCCAAACCACTCAAGTTCCTCTTAAAAGGTCTTGTTTCATTCTCACGGGGAACCGACATAATCTATCAACTCTCTATTAGAGATTGTTGATATGGAAGAAGGAGACCCTCTCCCTAGTCTCCGGCATAGGAACCAAATATGCACAATTGAGTCTAGAGCCTCGAGATCATCTATAAATCTCTTTAGGACACTTTGAATGAAGACTCTCTATTTCACACAATGTGGAAAGAGAGATTATATCTTATGAGTCCTACGCATTATCCTTGTGGTATTTCCAGAACATCTGAGTAGTATGCCAACATACTCACAATGAAGATGGAAAGCCTTCTGGAGCCAACATCAAACAAGCTCCTGGTGGGTGGCATGTGAGATCTATTCAATAGATCAACCATGTGACAACTGAGCAGAAACAATGGGGAGATTCAATCTTCTGAATCAATCCTGGTTCAAGATATGGATTGACGGATACCTTTGAAAAACCGGTAGTTATGCTTAAAAACTCCTTTCTCTGGCACATCGACTGTTTACAAATATTTCAAATTAAAAGGTATTTATGATTGATAATTGATTTTCACTCCTTTCTCTGGCACATCAATCAGTGAATCTCATTTCGCTGGTTCACTCACTCCGTGTTGTCTTCTTTGAGACGTTCCGGTTTGAGAACAGCTAGAGCAGCTGCGAAACCCTGTCAAGGAAATACTTCGGAATTATACCTGATCACAGGTAGTACTTGTACTGATCAACGGGGAACCGTGGGCCGTGTACCTCAATTCATCGAAAGTTATCAAAGACACTTTCGTGCACTTTATTGCTAACTGTCTTATTCAGGTACACCCCGACGTTTGCAGCTGATCAGAATGAAGCGGTCAATCAATAGCCGCATGCTCACACAACACATTCATTTCCAAAGAAATCATGATTAGTGCATCAATGACTCTGATATTATCACTCCATGCTTCTGCTACGCTGCTGCCAATATCATGAATCAACGAGAAGCTTCTTCTACTCTGATAAGAATATATCATGATCCAGAATGTGAGCATGTCGGTCCAAATGTCAGTACACCACAATGGATGAGTCAGAGATTTACTGTGGTTGATGATCTCAAAGGTGGCTCAAAACTCTGTATCACATGGATCAGTTAAAGACCTCCACTCAGATTATTCAAAAATGCAATAATAAAGTATCAAAGACTACGAGCTACAGAACAAAGAACATGAACAAGAATCCAAGAACAATTTCAATGTAATATCTGTTTGTATTCTATGTAATTGTAATGTGTGTTTGAAGTGACCTCCCTTAGGGGGAGATTGTTAGGATTTAGAAAATCCATGTATTAAAGTATCGGTCACCTCAAGTATATGTATCCGTTAGAAAGCTCGTAGTCGTAGTTATTTATTGTTAAGTAGTATTTAGTTAAGTAACACCGTGGAGGACGGACGGGTCTTTACCCACTGTATGCCTGATCCACAGCCCGATAGGTGGCGATTTATGTAATGACTATAAATACTCTCTACCTTCCAAGGTAGAGAGTTGGAGCTCATAATAAGATTTTTCTTTCTCTCACTAAAGTTCTCTAAACCTCTAACTCTCTCTCTCTAGAACTCATCTTGTACGCCTACTTTGGTTATGGTTTGATGTGTATGTGAAATCCAATATGTTACATTTTTCCATGCGCTTTAGTCATCGAGTGAACCGGACTACTGATAATTACTCTTATTCCACTTGATCAATATAATGAAGATGGCGACATCATGTGCTAATTTTGCGGGAGAGAAGTGTGAATAGAATACATTTGTATGATAATCACTTGTTTAATCAAGAATGGCATCTCCGTATGCAATTCTTGAGGGGGAGAAGAAGTGTGAATTTTTTGCATGGTTGATTGTTAGGAATTAGAAAATTCCATGTTGAAGTATCGGTCACCCCAACTCTAGTCTAGCATATGTTAGCTCATAGACATTACATTATTTATTAGTTAGTTAGTTAGTTAGAGCAACACCGTGGAGGAAGGACGGGTCTTTACCCACTGTATGCCTGATCCACAGTCCGAAGGAGGACGTTTATTATGTAACTATATATACCCTCTACCTTCCAAGGTAGAGGGTTGGACCTTTCAATCTAATATTCTTTCTTTTGTTACTTTCTCATCCCATTAGAAACCAGCTTCTCATCCCATTAGAAACCGGTCCGTTGTTAGGCAACCTGCTGCGTTTATATCCGAAAGACCAAAATTTTCAAAAACACGGTTTGCCTCCCAAGTTGATGAGAAACAAGTTTTGTCAAAACCAGTCACTTCACCTAAGTTACCTGAGAATAAGGCCTCTAGCTCCGTTAACCCTCAACAAGTAGCCACTTCTACTCCCAGCACCTCTAGGATTAGTTCGAAAACAGTGTCAAAACCAAGCATTAAAACCCAGAATTCATATGATATGAATGACTTGTGGAAGAACTATTATCTAGAAAAAGCTAGGAAAAAGGCACAGATTCAAAAAGACGGAATTTTAGGTGCAAGACCTAGGGTGAGGAATTCTACAAGATTTCAAGGCACTGCTAGTAGTTGTAAACCACTACCTAGGAACACTCAAAAGACTAGGGATTGGCGTGCATCTAATAGTAGTTATGAGCATAAGAATGCTATGCATGTAGAAAACAAAAATAGAAATTCTGAGTCTTTTCCACATAAGAAACATTTTCCTAATTCACATGCCAAGGTACAATCCACTAAGACTTCCAACAGTGCTAAGGTTCAACCTGTTAAGTATTGGACATTCAGTAAATCATCTTCAGTACATAAGAAGCAAAACAAACCCAAAACTTCACCTAGATGGATACCAACTGCTAAATCATTGGAGTCTAGGAATATTGATAAGTCTTCCACTGTGCATAAGAAGCTTAACAATCCTAAACCTTGCCATGAGTGGATACCGTCTGGTAGAATGTTTAAGGATGCTGGACTTAAGTGGATTCCTACCGGAAAGCTGTTTACCGATGACAAAATCAAGGTTGACTGTGAAACCCCAAAGGGTTTGGATACTAATGTCACTAACCAAAATATATACAATGAAGTTTGTAATATTAGTGCAGGTAGTCCTTACTCAGTTGCTGATACTTCGATCCTTCACTACATGGACTGGCTTAAAGTATGGATTACAAATGGATTGATATCTCATAACTCACGGGTTCAAGTAACTCAATCTTGATATTCATTCGGCTATGACGTCTGTTCACATCAGTTCAGGCCTCGTACTTCATCATTATGGCGTCTGCAGATATACTTCAGGCCCCGTTCCTTAAAGAAAAGAAAGGTGTACGCTTCAGTGCGCTTTATCTTCAAAAGAAGAGAAATCTTCATGTTTTTTACCATTCTCAATGCCATTCTTCATCAACAAGCTTCATTTTTCTCCCATGCTCATTCTGTCATTAAATGGATCTACGTTCATTGGTGTATATTCTTATTCACTTGTTAAATCAAAAATGGCAACTTCGGATGCAATTTTTGAGGGGGAGAAGAGTGAATATACTACATGATGATGGATGTTTGAATATACTACATGATGATGGTTGTTTGAATAATGGTCATACGACTTAATTTTTTATGACGATGACTCCCCTCCAACACCTAAGGCTTCACTTACTAAGGATAACTGGGATTCATTGTTTTGATTTTTGATGACTCTCCTCCAACGCCTAATGCTTTACTTACTAAGGATAACTGGGATTCATTGTTTTTCAAAGATATGTTTGATGAGTACTTTCAACCTCCGAAGAATGTTGATCATCCAGCTTCTGTAGCTCATGCTCCGGTTTCTACTGACTCAACTAGTTCACCATCTAAGAAGTACTTCTCAGAATTCTCAAGAAACCTTATCTCCAGTTACTTCACAAGGCGTTGACAATGACTATCATGATATTGTAGCTGCACTACTGAATAATGATCCGCTCTTTGGTATTCCTTTGCCAAATCTTCACGGATTATTGTTCCTCTCTTTGTGCACGCTATAAATCAACCACATGAACATTAGGGAAAATGACTACCTCATCTGCTAGAAGACATTTTTGGTAAACCTTCCAGATCAGCTTCTACATGTATACCTTGAGGAAGAATGCATTGATGTTGAGGAATCATTTGCTCTGGTTCATTCAGTGGGTTAATGTTCATCCGATTGTATGTTTATTCAAGTTTTGGACATTTGACACAAGTTGATTACTTCGAAGTTACTCTTTTATCACTTATTTGAGGTTGAAGTTGACATTCACAAAGACGTGTTCTTATTTGATGACTTGCTCGGGCTTATGAATTTGAGTTGAAGTCTTGGATTATCTAGTTACCAGCAGTCGAGGTGGATGGTTGAAGACCTGGTTAACTATCACTATTAGGAGTTACTTTGTTTTACTCAGTGTCACACGCATATGACGGTGTGGATAATCGCAAGAGGTGTTAATGTCTCATACTTTGCTTGAGTAGTGATTACTTAGAAATTTGCTTGAAGCATAAATTCTCGACACCGTTCTTCCATTATTAAGTGCAAGCTTAAGATACAAATATGGGAATTTGACTTCAGTTTCAAGTCTGGTATATCGGGTATTCTTCATCAGTGGTCACTTCAAATCGTCTACATATGGGTTGATAAAGATAGTCAGAGAGAGTTTCTGTTGCAGTTGATTCTCACAGGATTCATTTGGGCCATTTGAGTTCTTCTCACAAGATTTCGAGTTTTTGGGTATATTATGTTTTTCTGAATCTGAGGTATCAAAACATACAAGGGGGAAGGAGACATGTATCTAAAAGCACAACGAGTACACATGATGAACTTAACACTTCTACCTGATTGAAGTTATCCCGGAAAGACAATAGTCATATCCGTAGAGGAACTCAGTGTTTATCTCGTAGCCTTTGGTGTACTATTCCAACTAATTGGGGGAAATGGTCTCTGGAGATTTTTGGGATGTGTTACTTCAGCGTTCAGTTAGAAGAAATGTGAAAATAATTTTTGGTTCGTGAGATGATATTGCATATCGACATCTTCTATATGATTTATGATAAAGTGCTTCCGGTTAGTGCTTCATGTACACAATGTAATGATGATTCTGATGAGATCGCAACGATCAGGGGAGATATATGTGTACATCAGGGTCGGACAACATATTCACATGATCGAGCTTAATCAGTTATTCTAGAGGTGACATCCGCAGAGGAGATCAGTGATTCAACCAGTTAGTGTGATGTTGTTGTCTCTACTCTGGTTGGGTACTTGTGTACATTATGGGCTAATTGGTTATATGGAAGATAACTGGAATGCATTTGGTAAAATGAAGATGTTGATGTATGGTTCCCCTGAATAAGACAACTGGTCAATCTCGAAGAGTAATGTGTACATCAGGGACGCACAACAGGTTCATGTGATCGGACTTCATCAGCTATTCCGGATTTGACATCCACTGAGACGATCAATGTTTCAACTTGTTACTTTGGTGTTCTCATGTTCTTCGAGGTGCTGAGATTCATTCAATGAGACCGTTTTTGTTCATTTCTACTTCTTGGAGATATGGTCTTTGTTCTTAGTTTGTCGGTTTGGGGGAAAAGCTACCAAAGTCTCACTTTCTGAAGGCTCAAGTTCTGACGACGATTCAAGAGCCTCAAAAGCTTTGGTGGTGAAAGTTTAAGAGATGATGACTTCTATCTTCTACAAAGTGCTGAACGAATTCCTTATCTCGGTACTCGTATCATCATCTTCTTAAACTATTTCTCTATATTTGTAAATATTTATTCTAAAAACAAAATACAAAAATATAAAACCAACAAAAAAGAAAATAGAAAAATATAAAACCAACAAAAATCCATAAAAATCAGAAAATTTTGAAAAATACCAAAAATATGTTTTCTCAAGACATGTCTTCTGGTATCCATAACATCTACGATCTTAGAAATGTCATTCAATAATGGCACGGGACTTTAGATGAAGTTCGAGCAGGAGGTGTAAATATTCTTTTCTAAACATGTCTAAAAAATAAAAATAAAAAAATGGCTTACAGTTATTTCAGACTGTAACCCGCGTTTCAAAAATGGCTTGCTATTATTTTAGATAGCAACCCGTTCTTCAAGAAAGGAAAGTGCTGAGCTAAACCATTTTTCAAAATTCGTGCACTTTTCCTAAAACAAAACAAGGAAAGCATGTCGTCAAAAAGACTGCTGTTTCTACACAAATGTTTTTCCGTCTATAATTCTTCAGAAAAATATTTGGTGTTTTCAAAATGGTGGAAAATGAGTTGCTTTAAAAACAATCAGAATCAGAGTTTTTATTAAAATTGAAAACTCAATCAATGACTTCAGCGCTTTTAAAATTTTCAGAAAATGAGTCATTGATTGAGGGGGAAAATGTTTTCAAATCTATATCATCTAACGAGCTTTCTTAATTATCCTACGTGCTTAATTAAAAATGATATTTGCCTGTGTCGAAGGACTAGGAATTTAGGATATGATTGTTAGGATTAGATGATTAGAGTTTGATTTAACACATAAACCCCGTGCCTTATATGAACTGATTGATATGTTGAATTGACTTGAATTAGTCGATTGTTGTTTGGGTGATGTCGACCACCATATATCTGTATGTGTGTTCACTAACGTATGCAGGTATATCGGTGTATAAGAATGTTCCCGATCCGGATCCCACAATTGAAGACGATTGGATGCCGAAAGGAAAGGGTAACTATATATTGGGTTGACAAATGAAGAAACGGAGCTTAATTGGACTTCTGTGGAGAGTTGGCATATATGCAACGTAAGAGGTCTCACTGCATCAGCAGATGGTTTTCTTCTAAGTGATTGAAGAAACGGAGCTTAATTTGACCTCAGTTGGCATTCAAAATGCAACGTAAAAAGAAGTCTCACTGCATTTGCAGACGGTTTTCTTCCAAGCCCTACAGCAACAACGAAAGCTTCTCATCCACCTAACGTATCTTTGTGCATGGATAATAGTGATGATACCATTTTTCTAAAACTTTGAATAATATTGTTTTTGAAAATGGAAAAATATTGTTTTGAAAATAAATTGGACTAAATTTTGAAAATCACCGAACTTCTTTTTATCAAAACCTAAGTCACTCAATTATCGACTTCGGTCATGGATTGAGGGGGAGAGTGATTTAAATTAAAATATTTTCAAACGATATTTCATCTATCAAGTCCGTTTGTACAAAATAAGTGGTGATCTAAAGATTTAATGTTATGTCATGGTATGATTTTTTTTCTTTAGAATCAAGGTCTTTCAAAATGAAATTTTTTCTGTTCTTGTTTGATTGTGAAATTGTTTTGTTTTACTTAAAAGATCTCTTAAAAACTATCATACCTGACACTAACAATCTTTAATGTCTTAAAATGGTCCTAATCTGTCATCTTTCAAAATTGGATCTTGCCACGTCTTTCCCCAAATTTTTCTAAATGATTTAAATCAGTTGGGATCACAAATCTCAAATGGTTTGATATTTCTGATCGGGGTAGAGATCGTGATTTAAATCTCAAATCTGTTTTAAATGGAATTGGTTTTAGTCCTTTAAAGGCACTCCTGCCTCCATGTGCCAAACGATTTCTATATACATAATGCACATGTTGAGGAGGAGGGTTTATCCAAAAACCAGATGAGTATTTAAACAAGGCCACATTTTCTCCCATGTTTTCCAAACCTTATTAAATCACTTGGGATCTAAAATCTCAAAGGGTTTGATATTTTTTATCGGGGGAGAATTTGTGATTAAATAATGAAATTTGATAAAAGGTGATCGTTTTGATTTAATTGTGCACGCTGCTCGCTCATATGTGCTAAACGCTTTCGAATCTTGAAGCACATATTGAGGGGGAGTATAACTATCGAGGTACAAAAGTTTTTAAAGAGATTTTTAAAGTACCTTGATTGAGTTTTCAAATGGTTTCTTAAATGGCTTTTGTAATCGTGGATGTGCTTCAAAAGAACTCTTGCCTCTATGTGATAAAAAAAAAATGATTTCAAATATCCTATGCACATATTGAGGGAGAGAATTTACCAAGAAAATCAAATGGCTTTTTCTATGAAAATAGTGATCAAAGAAAATATTTCAAAGCCCTCTTGCCTCCATGTGCTAAACAATTTCAAGATCATATGCACGTGATGAGGGGGAGGTTTTCTAAATGATCAAAACTATTAAGGTACAAAATGCTTTGATCTCGTATCACAAGTACCTTGATTGTTTTTCCAAATGATTTTTCAATTGGTTTCGAGAAGGAATGAACTGTACCAAAAGGCCGACCATTTTACTTTATGCATGGAGTTATAAGGATGGTTAGGTTAGGTATTTGTTCCCACGATCCTGCCAAAGCCGGAGGGATCTACCCAGGGACAATCCACTAGATAGTGTAGAGTCCTTAGGTATATTGAAAAAAGGAGAAAAGTGAGATATGGGAAGAGTGCGGACTGACACAGAGCTAGTACTGGAATAAACCCAACAAGGTTCTAGTTATGAAGTCTCGGTAAGCACTGAAGGGGTTGAAGAATGAAAAAGAAATGAATGTGAAAAAGGGTGAAAAGAAATAGCCCTCCATCAATTCAACCTTAGGGCAGATACCGGGTTCAATTCATATGCTACTGGTGGTTACCAAGGTAACATCGGTATTGAAGACAAGACGTCATGGACCCAGTGACGCACTGCACTTCAACTTCCCAAACTACTCAAGTTCCTCTTAAAAGGGCTTGTTTCATTCTCACGAGGAACCGACATAATCTATCGAATTTCTCTTAGAGATTGTTGATATTGAAGAAGGAGACCCTCTCCCTAGTCTCCGGCATAGAAACCAAATATGCACAATTGAGTCTAGAGCTAAGAGATCATCCACAATATCTCGTTAGGACACTATTCTTGAAGACTTGCTTTTTCACACAATGTGGAAAGTAAGTATATATTAAGAGTCCTACGCATTATCCTTGTGGTATTGCCAGAACATCCGAGTGATATGTAAAAATATTCACAATGAAGATGGAAATCCTTCTAGAGCCAACATCAAACAAGCTCTTAGTGGGTGACATGTGAAATCTTGCAAAAGATCAAGCTTGTGACAACTGGATAGAAACGATGGGGCGATTCATTATTGAATCAACCTTGGTCCAGGAATGGAATTGACGAATACTTTTGGAAAAACCGTTCGATGTGCAAACCTTCTTTTCTCTAGCACGTCGAATGTGTGCTTATGTTTTCAAACACAAAAAGTATCTCTGATTGAAAAATACTTTTAGAAAAACCGTTCGATGTGCGAATCTCTTGTTTTCGCTAGCACGTCGAATGTGTACTCTTTTCAAATACAAAAAGTATTTTTGATTGAAAATTGATCTTTCTCATAAAACCTTCGTCAAGTTTCAAAAATCTTTCTTCAAGCAATACACGATTGTTTTCAAATCAATTTTTCTTCAATCAGTGAATCTCAATTCGCTGGTTCACTCACTCCGTGTTGTCTTCTTTGAGACGTTCCGGTTTGAGAACAGCTAGAACAGCTGCGAAACCCTGTCAAGGAGATTCTTCGGAATCCTACCTGATCACAGGCAGTACTTGTACTGATCAACGGGGAACCGTGGGCCGTGTACCTCAATTCAACGAAAGTGATCAAAGACACTTTCGTATGTTTTATTGCTAACTGTAGTTTGCAGGTACATTTGGACGGTTGCAGCTGATCAGAATTGAGGAGTCAATCCAAAGCCGCATGCTCACAGCATCCACACTTAATTGAAGAAATCATGACTGGTGCATATCTACATAACCTGGTTCTGATATTTTTATACTATGCTTCTGCTACGCTGCTGCAAATATCATGAACCAGCAAGGCTTCCGCTACTCTGATGGAAAGATGTCATGATTCAAAAGTGTGAGCATGTCGATCCGAAAGTCATAACTTCACATGATGTCAACACAATAAAGGGTGATCCAGAGATTTACTGTGGCTGATGATCTCAATGAAAGCTCGAAGATCATCAAAGATGTGGATCAGTTAAAGGCCTCCACTAAAAGTACAAATCAATGCGGACTTTAAAGTATCGCTACTAATGCACAAAGATTTCGGAACTTGAAGAATTGAAGTCTACGAGCTCAGAGCTAATTATAAAGATAGAATGCTAGGATGCAAAATGTATTTCTTGGGGTGACCTCCCTTAGGGGGAGATTGTTAGGAATTAGAAAATTCCATGTTGAAGTATCGGTCACCCCAACTCTAGTCTAGCATATGTTAGCTCGTAGACATTACGTTATTTATTAGTTAGTTAGTTAGTTAGAGCAACACCATGGAGGAAGGACGGGTCTTTACCCACTGTATGCCTGATCCACAGTCCGAAGGAGGACGTTTATTATGTAACCATATATACCCTCTACCTTCCAAGGTAGAGGGTTGGACCTTTCAATCTAATATTCTTTCTTTTGTTACTTTCTCTCTCTAGAAAGGCTCCCACACTACTTTCTCTCTCTAAACTCTCTTGCCTAATTCGAACCATACTTTGATTTGTTATGTGTTTATGAAATCCAAATTCTTACATTGATTGATATTTGAGAATAAATGGTCAAACGGCTCCAAACTCATGTAAGAACCGAGCCTCTTATTATCGGGTCATCTTCACATGATGTTTCTTCTAAGAGCCGTTGGTTGAAATTTTCTCATGGATTGATGAGTTTATCAACAAAGTGCTTCCGGTTAATGCTTCACGTGCACATCAACATGATGATCCCGAACGACCTTCTGTTCTTGTTTGATATGATTGCTTGCTTGGTGTTACCATTTCGTGTGTTCGTTGCGGGCTGATTGCTAATTTCCTTGATGAACATATTTCTGTTCTTGTTTGATTGGGAGGGATTTTAGTTAAGGGGATTTGCAAGATGTAAGTTAATTAGGATGCTTTTTAGTGTGATGAAGATGTTAACTATCTATTCTCCATTAGGACAATCTTGAAGAAGGTCGAGTCTATAGTTTGTTCTATATTTTCTGCTGCATGTTAGAAGACTAAAGACGAATTGCATTTGATGATGTAAAGACTTATTCTTAATCCGGGCTGAGAAGAACACTTGAAAATCTTCGCCAGTTTAGGGGAGAGCACTAATTGGGGGAGATTGAAATGCCAAATTTAATCCCCAATTAGACTTGCTCATATTCTTCAGCAAGTTGATTCTCACAGATACATCTGAGCTTATTATGTTCTTCTTAACAAATGTCTAGTATACGGGCTTATTATTTGTTGCTGATTCTAAAGTATCTAAACCAGAAAGGGGCAAGGAGACAAGCATCTAAACGCGAGTAAACTTGATGAACTTAGTTCTTCTATGTGATTGAATATATGCCGGGAAGACGAATGTCATAACCGCAGAGAAACTCAATGTTTATCTCATCGTGGCGTTTAGTGCTCTTATTCCAACTACGTGGGGGAAGCGATGTAAGAGAAAGTTTTTGAAGATAAAAGAGGTACACAAGTATGACATATTCAGGGGAGATAAATGTATAACATGAGGGAGAGAGATTGTGTACATTGGGGATACTCTGTTGTCTCACTTGAGTGCTTAATCAGTGATTCAGAGATATAATCACTTATTCCGGAGTTGACATCCGCAGAGATTGTCATCCGCAGAGATAATCAGTGATTCGGCCTGCTTCTTCAATGTTATCGGTTATTCTTTCTTTGGGAATGTGTGTGCTTCGGGTTCTTGAGCTTCATACACGATCATCAGGGAAGAAAAATGTGAACATTGGGTAGGTGTTTTCATTCCCCTCATGATGTGTATTCGGGAGAGCTCTTGGGTATTGGTGTACTTAGGGTTCTTGAGCTTCATACACGATCATCAGGGAAGAAAATGTGAACATGGGGAGGTGTTTTCATTCCCCTCATGATGTGTATTAGGGAGAGTTCTTGAGCATTATACAAAGAGACTGACTGCATCAATTCAACTACTTGGGGGAATTGTTCTCTTGACACCTTTTTGGAATGGATTGCTTCAAACTTCAGTGGAAAAGGAATTTGAGAAGATTATTGAAATGTGGGATGATACGTTGCTGTTGTTCTATTTGATGATATAACCTCGAACAAAGAATCACGGTGATTTTTCTTAAAAGGAGCAGCAGGATCGATGATAAGGGTGTGCTTCTTTGTACACCTGGCTAATGGAAGCTTGAAAGAAAGCTTTGAATTTGCTCAACTAAAGGATTTTTGGTTTGGGGGAAGCTGCCAAAGTCTCTGTTTCTTAAAGGCTCATGTTCTATCATCTATTCTGAAGCCTCGGAAGCTTTGGTGGTGAATGTTTAAGAGATGATGACTTCAATCTTCTACAACGGGGCTGCTCGATATCCTTATCTCGGTACACGTATCATCATCTTCTTTAACTATATCATCTATTCTATCTGTAAATATTTATCAAAAGCAAAATACAAAAATATAAAACCAACAATAAGAAAATAGAAAAATACAAAACATTCAAAAACCCATAAAAATCAGAAAATTTGAAAAATACCAAAAATATGTTTTTCAAGACATGTCTTCTGGTATCGATAACATCTACGGTCTTAGAAATGTCATTTAATAATGGCACGGGACCATAGATGAAGTTCGAGCAGGAGGTGTAAATATTCTTTTCCAAAACATGTCAAAAATCATGGCTTACAGTTATTTCTGATTGTAACCCGGGCTTCAACTGATGGCTTACAGTTATTTCAGACTGTAACCCGCGCTTCAAAAATGGCTTACATTTAATTCAGACTGTAACCCGCTCTTCAAAACTATGGCTTGCTATTATTTTAGATAGCAAACCGTTCCTCAAGAAAGGAAAGTGTTGCGCTAAACCTTTTTTCAAAATTCGTGAACTTATCCTAAAACTAAACAAGGGAAGCATGTCGTCAAAAAGACTGCTGTTTCTACACAAACGTTTTTCCGTCTAAAATTCTTCAGAAAAATATTGGTTGTTTTTCAAAAATGGTGGTAAATGAGTTGCTTTAAAATCAATCTAATTCATAGTTTTCGAAATAAATTGATATCTCAATCAATGATGTCAGCGCTTTTAAACTTTTCAAAAAAATGAGTCATTGATTGAGGGGGATAATGTTTTCAAATCTATATCATCTAACGGGCTTTCTTAATTATCCTACGTGCTTAATTAAAAAATGATATTTGCCTATGTCGAAGGACTAGGAATTTAGGATATGATTGTTAGGATTAGATGATTATAGTTTGATGAAACACATTATTCCCATGCCTTATATGAACTGATTGATATGTTGCACTGACTTTTATTAGTCAATTGTTGTTTGGGTGATGTCGACCACCATATATCTGTATGTCTGTTCACTAACGTATGCAGGTATATTGGTATATAAGAATGTTCCCGATCCGGATCCCACATATGAAGATGACTGGATGTCGAAAGGAAAGGGTAACTATATCTTGGGTTGACAAATGAAGAAACGGAGCTTAATTTGACTTCTATGGAGAGTTGGCATGATAAAATGCAATGTAAGAGGTCTCACTGCATCAGCAGATGGTTTTCTTCATCATCAAATGAAGAAACGGTGCTTAATTTGACCTCTATGGAGAGTTGGCATGAAAAAATGCAACGAAAGAAGTCTCACTGCATCAGCAGATGGTTTTCTTCCAAACCTTACAGCAACAACAACAAAAGCAGCTCAACCATTTAACGTATCTTTGTGCAGTATTAATAGTGGATGATACCATTTTTCTAAAACTTTGAATAAAAATTGTTTTGAAAATGGAAAAATATGGTTTTGAAAATAAATTGGACTAAATTTTGTAAATCACCAGACTTCTTTTTATCAAAACCTATGTCACTCAATTATCGACTTCGGTCATCGATTGAGGGAGAGAGTGATTTAAAATAAAATATTTTCAAAAGATATTTCTTCACAAAAGTTCCGGTTTGTACAACAATAAGTGGTGATCTAAAGATTTAATGTTATGTCATGGTATGATTTTCTTTAAAACTCAAAGATCTGTCAAAATGAAATTTTTTCTGTTCTTGTTTGATTGTGAAATTGTTTTATTTACTAAAAGATCTCTTAAAACAATCATACCTGACAGTAACAATCTTTAATGTCTTAAAATGGTCCTTATCTGTCATTTTTCAAAATCAAATCTTGCCACGTCTTTCCCCAAAATTTTCTAAATGATTTAAATCTTTTGGGATCACAAATCTCAATTGGTTTGAAATTTCTGATCAGGGTAGAGATCATGATTTGAATCTCAAATCTGTTTTTAATGGATTGGTTTTAGTCCTTCAAAGGCACTCCTGCCTCCATGTGCCAAACGATTTCAATATACATAATGCACATGTTGAGGGGGAGCATTTATCCAAAAATAAGATGAGTTTTTAAATCAGGCACATTTTTCTCCCATGTTTACTAAACCTTATTAAATCACTTGGGATCCAAAATCTCAAAGGGTTTGATATTTTTGATCGGGGGAGAATTTGTGATTTAATAATGAAATTTGATAAAAGGTGATCGTTTTGATTCAAATGTGTAGGCTGCTCTCCCTTGTGTGCTAAACGCTTTCGAATCTCGAAGCACATATTGAAGGGGAGTATTTCAAAAAGAAAACAAACTTTCAAGGTTCAAAGATTTCTATGTTTCAACATAATGTACCTTGATTGATTTTCTAATTGTTTCTTAATGGCTTTTGTGATCGTGGATGTACTTCAAAAGAACTATGTCCTCTATGTGATAAAATGATTTCAAATATCCTACGCACATATTGAGGGGGAGAATTTACCAAGAAAATCAAATGGCTTTTTCCAAGGAAATTGAGATTAAAGAAATCTTTCAAAGACCTCTTGCCTCCATGTGCTAAACAATTTCAAAAATCATACGAGCACATGTTGAGGGGGAGCATTTCTAAAAGATCAAAAACAATTAAGGTGCAAAATGCTTTGATATTATATCACAAGTACCTTGATTGATTTTCTAAATGATTTTTCAATTGGTGTCGAGAAGGAAAGAACAATACCAAAAGACCGACCAATTTACTTTATGCATGGTGTTATAAGGATGGTTAGGTTAGGTATTCATTCCCACGATCCCGCCAGTGCCGGAGGAATCTACCCAGGGACAATCCACTAGATAGTGTAGAAGTCCTTAGGTATGATGAAAAAAAGGAGAAAAGTGAGATATGGGAAGAGTGCGGACTGAAATAGAGCTAGAACTGGAATAAACCCAACAAGGTTCTAGTTATGACATCTCGGTAAGCACTGAAGGGGTTGAAGAATGAAAAAGAATTGAATGTGAAAAGGGTGAAAAGAAATAGCCCTCCAATAATTCAACCTTAGGGCAGAAATCAGGTTCAATACATATGCTACTGGTGGTTACTAAGGTAACGCCGGTATTGAAGACAAGACATCATGGACCCAGTGACGCACTGCACTAAACTTCCCAAGCTACTCAAGTTCATCTTAAAAGGGCTTGTTTCAGTCTCACGGGGAACCTGCATAATCTATCGACTTTCTCCTAGAGATTGTTGATATTGAAGAAGGAGACCCTCTCCTTAGTCTCCGGCATAGGAACCAAATGTGCACTATTGAGTCTAGAGCCCAGAGATCATCTACAATATCTCATTAGGACACAAAGTTAATGAATTCTTGCTGTTTCACACAATGTGAAAAGTAAAAATATATTAAGAGTCCTACGCATTATCCTTGTGGTATTGCCAGAACATCTAAGTGATATGTAAAAATATTCACAATGAAGATGGAAATCCTTCTAGAGCCAACATCAAACAAGCTCTTGGTGGGTGACATGTGAGATCTTTTCTAAATATCAAACTTGTGACAACTGGATAGAAACTATGGGGCGATTCACTCGTGAATCAACCTTGGTCCAGGATTGGAATTGACGAATACTTTTGGAAAAACCGTTCGATGTGCAAACCTTCTTTTCTCTAGCACGTCGAATGTGTATTCATTTTCAAACACAAAAAGTATCTCTGGTTGAAAAATACTTTTGAAAAAACCGTTCGATGTATAAATCTCTTCTTTTCTCTAGCACATCGAATGTGTACTCATTTTCTAATACAAAAGGTATTTTGATTGAAAATTGATCTTTCTCATAAAACCTTCGTCGTATTGCAAAACTCTTTCTTCAAGCAATACGCGATTGTTTTCAAATCAATTTTTCATCAATCAGCGAATCTCAATTCGCTGGTTCACTCACTCCGTGTTGTCTTCTTTGAGACGTTCCGGTTTGAGAACGGCTAGAATAGCTGCGAAACCCTGTCAAGGAGATTCTTATGAATCCTACCTGATCACAAGCAGTACTTGTACTGATCAACGGGGAACCGTGGGCCGTGTACCTCAATTCAACGAAAGTGATCAAAGACACTTTCGTGAGCTTTATTGGTAACTGTTGTTTGTAGGTACATTTGGACGGTTGCAGCTGATCAGAATTGAGGAGTCAATCCATAGCCGCATGCTCACAGCATCCACACTTAATTGAAGAAATCATGACTTGTTCATATCTACAGAACCTGGCTCTGATAATTTTATATTATGATTCTGCTACGCTGCTGCAAATATCATGGGACAGTAAAGCTTCCGCTACTCAGATGAAAAGATGTCGTGATCCAGAAAGTGTGAGAATGTAGGTCCAAAAGTCACAACTTCACATGATGGCAACACAATAAAGGGTGATCCAGAGATTTACTATGGCTGATGATCTCAAAGAAAGCTCGAAGATCATCAAGACGTGGATCAGTCAAAGACCTCCACTGAAAGTACAAAATAATCGGACTTTGAAGAATCGCTACTAATGCACAAGATTGCAGATTTGAAGAATTGAAGTCTACGAGCTCAAGAACGAAGTCAAGAATAGAATGCTAGGATTCAAAATGTAAATCATGGGGTGACCTCCCTTAGGGGGAGATTGTTAGGAATTAGAAATTCCATAAGTAAAGAGTCGGTCACCCCAAATGTTATCTAGCATAAGTTAGCTCGTAGACATATCGTTTGTTACGTTATTTAGTAGTTTATTAGTTAGTTTGTAGCGTAGATTAGTTTAGTGTAACACCGTGGAGGAATGACGGGTCTTTACCCACTGTATACCTGATCCTCAGGCCGTCAGGAGGTCGTGTAGTCGGTAAGTATAAATACCCCTTCCATCCTTGGAAGGGGTGGTGCTTCTTAATCTAATCTTTCATTATTTGCAAACCAAGTCTCTACCAAGAACAACCTCTCACTCTTTCTCTCTCTAAAACATGGCATACTTGTATAATCACCATCCAAGGCCACCCAAATCATCAAACACAATAATATTAAGGTCCTAACACTAACACACTTTGGGTTATCACACCTACTTCTGAGTCTTCTACTGCTGGTCCCCAACCCAATACTGCACAAATTAATGGACCTTTACCTTCACTCAGTGAAGTAAAAACATTACCCGAACGTTGTCAAATTCCTAAATATTTTGAAACATTCATATCGGACATCAAACTTTTGGAACGTGAAATTGAAATCAATTCTGAAATAAAAGTTGAAAATTTTCAATCGCCTCATGCGCAAAATCAAAGAGATATTTTTCAGAAAAGAATTTTACCTCATGTCCGAAATTTGAAAATGTGTGCAATATATTGGGAAAGGGATTTTCACAAGGAGCTTGGACTTATGAAAACAGTTTTCGAGAAAACAGAAACATCAATTTCAAACACTAAACGTAAAAAGAAAATGTTAAGAAAAGATGTTGATCGACTCTTGGAAGATGCTATCCATGCTGATACCATAAATGTTGTGTTACTACATACTATTGCATATGCATTTGATTATATCACTGCTGATTCTGTTGAAAATGTTGAGAATACTAATAATGTGTCACAAATCAAGTCTTTAAAACCTAAAAATGAGCGATTGTCAAACGAGCTTTTGAATGCAAAACGTCGTCTTCAATGGTGTCAAAAAGATTGTCAAAATCGAGAACTCGCTTTGCAAAACAAAATCAACCAGTTGCACACAAAAACTCTTAATCCAAAACTTGAGCAACTGGACGATCAAAACGTGTCTTTGAAGTGTCAAATTTCAAAATATGAACAAGAAATTTCAAAAGTTAAAACAGAATACGGTGTCATATTTGATTTACTCAAAAAGACTCGTGCTAAAGCGTCCAAAGATCTTGATGATCATCTTGCATATACCAAAGATGTTTTACGACAAAATGGAAACACTCGCTCTGTAAATCAAGATTTGTTACACACTATCCATGATCTAAAAGCAGAGTTGGTGAAAATTAAGCAAGATAGGAATAGTAACACAAACTTAATTGCACCAGGAATTCTTAGACTACCTAATGACACATCACAAGAAACTAATGTGCTTCCCTCTACCTAAACAGGAATAGTTGCCTCTTTTCCCAACGCTAGCACTTCACAGCTTAAAAGCACCACAAGGAAGAATAGGAAGTTGCGATATAAGAAAAGAACAATAAAGACCTCTGAAGTAGAAGAACACCTTAGGACTTTGAATAAGACTCAAGTTGCACCCACTTTAGATATTGCATCCGACAAATGTAATGGAAAAAGTGATGCAACGAATGCTGAACCTTTAAGTACTTTAAATATTATGTTTGAAGCTTCTTGTGTTGGTTGTCGTAAAAGCATGTTTTCTGGTTGTCAAGTTAAATGTGTTGCTAATGCTATCTTATCTCGTAAGCGGAATAATAGAAAACAGAATACCTCTAGGCCCACTAATGCTTCTAAGTTTGTGCTAGGTAAACCACCCTCTAGTGTTTCGGCTACGATCATTGATGTACCCATAGAACCCCCTTCACCTCCTAGGAAGAAATTATCACCTAGTGCATTTACTAAGACCAAATCTAAGACTAGTTGGAGATGGCCGAAATGGTTACATAATACACTTGGCTTTAAATGGATACCTAAAATCATAAACATGTGTGTTTCAACTATAACTGCATCGGAACCCTCTAACTCTTTGGGTTCCACATCTACTTATATTCCATCTGTGTCGTCTGTTTGTAATGCAGGTGATACAGATCATCCTCTGGATTGTTGATAGCGGATGTTCCCGACACATGACAGGCAATCTCAAACTGTTATCAAACTTTGTTTCAAAGTTCATTGGCACTGTCAGGTTCGGGAATGATCACTTCGCAGCTATCATGGGCTACGGAGATTACATCAATGGAAACTTCAAAATTAGCAGGGTTTATTATGTGGAAGGTCTCGGTCACAATCTCTTCTCAGTTGGTCAATTTTGTGATGGAGATTTTGAAGTTGCTTTTAGGGAGAAAACTTGTTTCATTCATGATCTACAAGGAAACGATCTTATGTCTGGAACCCGCACATCAAGTCTTTACACAATTTCAATGCACATGATTGCTTCATCTCCCATATGTCTACTTTCAAAGGCAACATCTACAAAATCTTGGCTATGGCACCATCGACTTTCACACTTAAACACTCAAACCATAACCAATCTTGCACGTTACAAACTTGTTGAAGGTCTCCCAAGATTTTGGTATTCTAAAGATCACCTATGCTCAGCTTGTGAACAAGGGAAAAGCACTCGTGCTCACTTCCCTTCAAAGGGGGAACACAGCTCACATCATGTGCTTCATCTTCTTCACATGGATTTGTATGGTCCAATGCGTGTGCAAACGATTAACAGCAAACGCTACATTTTGGTAATTGTAGATGACTACTCAAGATGGACTTGGGTTTATTTTCTTCGAAGTAAAGATCAAGCTCCACAAATGATCATTAACTTTCTCACGAAAATTCAAGTTCAGCTCCGGAACACAGTCAGACAAATCAGAACAGACAAAGGAACTGAATTTATAAATCAAACTCTTCGTGCATATTATGTGAAGTGGGAATTGAGCATCAAACATCAATTGCACGAACACTAGAATAAAATGGAGTTGTTGAAAGACGAAACCATACGTTAGTAGAAGCTGAAAGAACGATGTTGATAAATACAAAACTTCCAGATTACTTGTGGGCTGAAGCCGTGTCAACTGCATGCTACACTCAGAATCGTTCAATGATTACTAAAGGCCACAACAAAATACCTTATGAGCTTATCCACAATGGTAAACCGAATCTCAAACACTTAGATGTATTTGGATCCCTTTGTTACCCAAATAATGATCGTGATGACTTTGGTAAGCTCAAGGAAAAAGCTGACATTGGAGTCTTTTTTGGATACTGTGAAAACTCTAAGGGTTACCGGATCTGGAATCGTCGTACAAGGGAGATTATGGAAATGATTCATGCAAATTTTGATGAGCTTACATAAATGGCTTCTGAGCAAAACAGCTTGGAACCCGGACATAACCGTCTAAACTTTCCCCAAACCCCATCATCAGCTGAACCAAGCCTACAACTTACTCGTCAACAAATGGAACAACTACTTGCTCCTCTGTTTAGTGATGATATTGATCAACGTGCTCCAGATGTATCAATTGTTTCTGCTGCTCAACCTGATAATATTCCAATACCTGATACACCTGAAACAATAATAACTGTTAAAGAAGCACCTCTAATTGATTCTACAACAACAGCCGAACAAACCGCATCCAATGAAGCTGAACCAGCTGATGATTCTCTGAACAATGAAGTACCTACACCTACAGATTATGATCCAAATGCATTCTTCAACCCCTTTGCTAATGAAACTGCCACTTCTGATGTTGCGGAATCATCCACAAGCCATTTGAATCCTCCTAATCTGCACAATGAAGAAGCCCGTGGCACACATGGTTTCCCTCAACCACCAATTACTGATCAGATTGCTCTCATGGCACATGGTTATCCAACTCCTTACCCAAAGTCAAATCATGCTTTTGATCAACAACAACGTCACTTTAGTTATGCTCCACCTACACCTTCTCATCAACTCACACCTGAAGGAGATACTAACACTGCATACTCTGCTCAAATCAATGATGATCAAGTCGATGCCTTTGAAGCGTTAAATCATGGAATGGCCTTTATTGCTAAAGCCTTTTCCAAGTTCTCTACTCAGTCAAACAATCGTCTTCGTTCATCATCAAATCCCAAAAGTCACGCAGTTATCCAAGGTGGCAAAGTTGAGGTTCAGAACAGAACTAGTGGTCGTCGTATGATTACAAGTGGGTATTCTGGTAATTCTGGGAATGGTCAAACATCAGCAGGGGGATCGGGTAATAATAATTTCAAGAGAAATATTCAAGTTGTGGAAACAGGGAATTCACCGGTTTCAGGATCTACTATTCGTTGCTATAATTGCAAAAAGCAAGGACATCTTGCTAATGCTTGTCCTGAACCACGAACCAGAGGATGTGATTACTATAAGCAAGTCATGCTGATGGCATATAAGGATGAAGCAAGAGGGGAACTCAGTGAAACTCAACAAGGTTTTATGGCAGATACTCTTTCAGATGATGAATTTGAAGATTTGGAAGCAAATGCTGCAGTTGTTTTGATGGCAAATATGCAAGAACATCATATCAGTCAAACAGCGAATGGACCGGTCTATGACACAGACGGTCTATCTCAGGTAACTGACACTGATATATGCCTCATAAATGCAATTGTATCTGCATCTGCATCTGATGAGCAGCAATCTGTTCAACATGGATCATTATTTAATCATAATGAAGTTGATCAAATTAACCCCGTGGTTACATTTGATGACCTAAGTGATGATGACAATAATGAGCATATTGAACAGAGTGAAGCAATTCATGGTCCAGATTCAGAATATCTGAATTCATTACTTCTGCCATTGCAAGCCAAAACTGAAAAATGTAATGAGATAAACCAAAACCTTAGGGCTGAGATTACTTCCTTGACTGCTGAACTTGAGAGTTGTCGAAAACGAATAAATGAATTTGAAACAAAAACCATTCGAGAAACAAGTTTTGAAGTGGCCTTTCAAAAATCTTACGTTAACGAACAAAATCTTCAACATCAAATGCATGAAATTGTTGCGTCAAATAACGAAAAGATTTCTAAAATTGAACAAGAAAAGTCTGAACTTCAGAAAAACATTGAAAATCTTCAAACGGAAATTTCAAATACTAAACAAGATTTTTCAAAAAGTCGGTCAAATTTTTCTGAATTCAAGAAGAAATCTAAGAAACGCATTGATGATCAAATCGAGGAAATTCTTCGATTGGAAAGACGGTTAAAAGATTTTGGTACTGTTGTATATAAGATTGGTCACTCAGTAAAACAGATTGAAATGTCAACTTTACTTCCGAGTCCTGATGACTCAAAACGTTTTGCTCTTGGGTATAATCACCCACGTTTTCTTCACACAGCTCTCAAGGACATGCCCAAATTGTATAGTGCTCAATGTCTTTTAGATCCAAGCATGCAACTTGTTGTATTTGATTGTGAGGAACAATGGGCACAAGATGATCGAAGTCGCTTAAACATGCGACAAAATGGAATTTTACCATATGATTACACAAGAGAAAATGCGTCTTACAAACTAAATGTCATTTCAACACCATCGTATAATCTTTCTGAATTAACTGAGGCATCTTGTGTTGAAGGCCCCGTTCACAATGTTGCACAAATAAATGGTCCTTTACCGTCCTCTTGCAAAAGCAACTCATTGCCAAAAACTCCTAAATCTTGTTTAGTATTACGGTACTTTCAAACATTTATGGAAGATATTTCGTTTTTAGAAACGGCAATTGAGAAAAATTCTGAGTTAAAAGCATCTAATTTTCAATCTGCTTATGCAAGAGAGCAACGACAAATGTTTCAAACCCAAATCTCACCTCATGTCGCACATTTGCGTCTGTGTGCAACACTTGAAAACTCTGTTTCACAAGAACAATGCAAAAACCAAGATCTTCAAAATGCCTTTGATCAAGTGTTAGAAGATGCTCTTTCTGCTAATATTGCTTCTGTGGTTATATATTGTGAATTTGCTTCTGTGAATGATACTGTGTTAACTGCTGAGAATCTCAATATGGTTCAAACGTTGGAAATGGACAATCAGATGTTAAGACATGAAATTGAGAAATTAAAAGAGGAAAATGAAAAAATGTTTTCACAAAATGATGATGTCCAATCTAAACTTTCAATGGAGATTTCTGAACTTAAACGAAGACTTCAATGGTGTCATTCTAAGACAATTGAATCTGAAATTGCTTTACAAAATCACATGGAAAAGGTGTCTTTGGATCAGTCGCGAATTTCAAAAGTCGAATGTCTTGATTATGAAAATGCATCGTTAAAGTGTCAAATTTTCAAATATGAACAAGAGATTGCACAAGTCAAACAGGAATATAAAACGATTTTTGATTCTCTCAAAAATGTTCGTTCTGAAGCGTCAAAAGAACTTGATCTCCATGTTGAATATACTCGACAAATGTTGGGTGACCAAGGAAGATTAAATTCCATAATTCAGGATCAAAAACACATCATCATTGAGCTTAAAGAAAAGCTAGCTAAACATGAAACTAGCAAGTCTAGTAAAACAAAAGTGATTGCTCCTGGCATGTATATAGTTGATAAAACTCAGGGAACTAATTTGCTTTCTTCCACTTCTACAGGAATAGTTGCGTCTACTAATGTTAGAAGATCCGAGAGTAAGAGACAACAAGAAAATACTAGGATCTCGCAACATAGAAAGAGCACTCGTCCGACATCAGAAGTAGAAGTTCTTCTTAGGAAATCGAATAAAAATCATGTTGCATCTGCTTTAGATTCAAATTTGGCAAATTGTAATTCTAATGTCAGTGTAACGAATGATCAGTCTGTAAACGTTTCAAACGTTAATGCTTCCTGTGTTTTTTGTCGTAAGAGTATGATGTCTGGTAATCATGTAAAATGTGTTGCAAATTCTCTGTTAGCTCGTTCTAAGAAATCTGTTATTGGCCCTCCCTCTAGGTCCACTATAGTTGCCAAATCGAATTTAGGGAAGGTGCACAGTGTAGCTTCTGAGAAATTTGTAGACACACCCGTTACTGCAAAACCATCTCCTAAGAAAGTGTACTCACCTAGTGACTTCACTAAGACCAAAGCGAAAAATAATTGGTTATGGCAACAATGGTTGCAGCGTACCTCAAGTTTTAAATGGATTCCTAAATGTGCAAATGTGTGTAACACTAACATAATGGAACCCACTAACTCTTTGGGTTCCACTGCTTCTATCATACCACCCTCTTTGTCTTCTTGTGTTGCAGGTGATTCAACTCGTTCTGTGGATTGTTGATAGCGGATGTACCCGGCATATGACAGGCAATCTAAAGCTCTTAGTAAATTTTGTTTCAAAGTTCATCGGTACTGTCAGATTCGGGAATGATCATTTTGCTGCAATAATGGGATATGGAGATTATGTTAATGGAAACATAGAGATCAGTCGGGTTTATTATGTTGAAGGTCTTGGACACAATCTTTTCTCAGTTGGACAATTCTGTGATGCTGATTTGGAAGTTGCGTTTCGCTCCAACACATGTTACGTACGTGATTTGGAAGGACATGATTTACTCACCGGCAATCGGAGTACAAATCTTTATACAATTCCTATGTCCGATATGATTGCATCTTCACCAATTTGTCTTCTCTCCAAAGCAACTTCAACAAAATCATGGTTATGGCGTAAAAGGCTCTCTCATCTAAACTTCAAAACCATGACTGAACTCGCTCGTCATAAGTTAGTTGATGGTCTTCCAAGGTTCCGATACACCAAAGATCATTTATGTTCGGCTTGTGAACAAGGAAAGAGCAAGAGATCTAACTTTCCTTCCAAACCAGAACCAAGTTCTCACCATGTTCTAAATTTGCTTCATATGGATTTATGTGGCCCCATGCGTGTACAAAGTGTGAACGGAAAACGATACATCCTGGTTATTGTTGATGATTATTCACGATGGACTTGGGTCTATTTTCTCCGAACTAAAGATCAAGCTCCAACAATGATTATCACCTTTCTCACAAAGATTCAGGTTCAACTCAAAAACACTGTCCGTGTTATAAGAACAGACAATGGAACTGAATTCAAAAATCAAACACTTCGTGCTTATTTTGAGAAAGTTGGAATCACACATCAGACCTCGATTGCTCGTACTCCTGAACAAAATGATGTTGTTGAAAGACGAAACCGGACGTTAGTGGAGGCTGCTCGAACAATGTTGATTTTTTCACACTTACCGGATTTCTTGTGGGCTGAAGCTGTTTCAACTGCATGTTTTACTCAAAACCGTTCTATCATTCATACGCGCCATAATAAAACTCCCTATGAGATTGTTCACAACCGCAAACCCGATATCAGATATTTTCATGTTTTTGGTGCACTTTGTTATCCGAAAAATGATCGTGATGATATTGGTAAACTTCAGCCGAAAGCTGACATTGGAGTGTTCATTGGTTACTGTGAAAATTCGAAAGGATTTAAAATTTGGAATCGTCGAACTCGACAAATGATGGAAACCGTTCATGTCAACTTTGATGAGCTTACCGATATGGCTTCTAAGTACAACAGCTTAGGACCCGTTTCTCACCGTCTAAAGCATAATGATCCATCAGCTGCATCGCCATTGTACTAAATCGTCAAGAATTGGAAATTTTGTTTGCTCCACTGTTTGGAGATTCTATAGAAAGTCGTGCTTCAGATGTATCTAATGTTTCCGCTGCACAACCTGATCATATTCTAATTCTAGATACACCCTGAATCTACAACAACAACCGTTGCTGGAGATGCACCTTCAATCGAATCTCTGATAACAGTAGATCAAATTGTTTCCAACAACAATGACACAACTGATGATCAAATTCAGAAGTTTTATCAGCAATTGATTCTCACAAGATATTTATGGTACTTCATACCTCTTTGATTAATTGAACGTACACGGTTACGCTGTCTCCGATTTCATCATCAACATATGTGGTGTATGTTTCGATTCATCGAAAACATCGGGGGGAAGAGAGAGTATATGTCATGTGCTTTCTTTGCCTTCTTTGCGAAAACTCTTTCCCTTCACGAGTTTCTACAATCAGGGGGAAGAAATGAGACGATATGTAATTCAAACGTCTTACTTTGGTGTTATCGTTTCAACTTTCGCTGGGTTATTTTGTGTGAAGTTACCTACATATGATGCTTTAACTGTATTATGATGCCTCGCACATGATCATTTTATCAAGTATTCGCATATACACAGTCGATTATTATTCCGATATACCGCAACAATCAGGGGGAAGGAGTATTATTTCATCTCTCAAGGTTTGTTTGGTGTGAAGTGTCTGCATACGTGAGAAGATCTTGTTGATTTCTTGCATGTTACCCCAGAACGAATTTTCTGCATTATGTACAACTGTGATTACGTGACAATTCAGATTTGCTTGATGTGGTTTACTGTTCATCTACAAATTTTGATGTGCACTTAAAACTGTAAAAAGTTAGAAGACATGTTAACTACATCAAATTTGAATCTGATGAAGACGACTGTCAGTTTGGGGGGAAGCTGATTCAAAAACTTCATCAAAAGGAAGTGTATGGAGAAGTTTCTAAAGACATGCAGTGCGGATTGGGAAGATTGTTGAGAATTGCAGTTAATCTATTACGGTTTCAAGCTGAAATGAATTTGAAAAACAATATAGACACTAAAGGCAATTTGTTGAAAAACTTGATTGGGTCTATGTTATCAAGCTGAAATGAATTTGAAAAACAATATAGACACTAAAGGCACTGTGATTCGCAACAAATCTCGATTTTCAAAATAAAGGACCCTATTGTACGCCTCAGTGCAATATTCCTAAACTTAAGGAGCGAAAGCTTCTTAATTTTTGAAACACAAAAATCTTTGTTCAAAATCAAATGTTCTTGAAATCCATTTCTTCCCAAATGAATTTCAAATGCCTCAAAAAGCATATTTTAATCAACATGTTTTCAAAAACAACATTCATATACTATTTTTGAGGGGGAGAAATGTGATTAAAATTGATTGATCAGGAAGTTATGGAATCTCATAACGTGCTCGACTCAGATATCACCAATGAATTGACAAACTTTGAAATGTCAGTAATCGAAAAGACTTGTTTCCAACAAAACTTGTCTTAGTAGAATGTACCAATTCGAGACACTCTTGATTGACATGAACTTTGACGGGTCAAACCTCCTTTTTCAAGGAGTGTTTACATCTTCAAGATAGTTATTAGAGCTAGTTGTCACCTAAAAGTTGATAATGGAACTCTTTAACTATACAACGTAACCGTGTCTCGCGGGGAATTGTTTATCAAGAGTCGATCAATTCTAAAGTGCGAGCTCTTCCCTCTTTGTGCAGATTTCAGTCAAAACTCATAAGCACATGTGGAGGGGGAGTATTTCTGAAAAACCAAAAAACTCTCAAGGTGTTAGCAAAACATGTTTTTCATAATAAACATCTTGAGAGATTTTTCAAGAAAAGGTTTTGTGGCAACATAGGATAGTCATGAAGTTAAAAGGTGACTAAGTTTAGGAATAAACATCCTATGATCCGCCAGAGCCGGAGGGATCTACCCAAGGACACCACAAATAGTTAGTATTTAGAAGTCCTTAGGTATGATTGAAAAAAGGAGAAAATGAGAATCGGAGAAAGAAGGAGTTGAAGAATTAAAAAGAAAAGTTAAAGAAAAGGGTGAAAAGAAATAGCCCTCCAAATTATTCAACTTAGGGCAGACACCGGGTTCAATTCATATGCTACTGGTTGTCACAAGATGACACCGGTATTGAAGACAAGTCGTCATGGACCCAGTGACGCAATGCACTAAACCTTCTAAGCCACTCAAGTTCTCTCAAAAGAGCTTGTTTCATTCTCACAGGGAACCCTACGTAATCTATCGACTCTCTCTTAGAGATTGTTGGTATTGAAGAAGGAGACCCTCTCCCTAGTCTCCGCTCAGGAAAATCAAAACGCACTAATCGAGTCTAGAGTCATGAGATTCATCAAAAAGATCTCTTAGGAACACTTATATATTTCATCACTTGTTGTTCAAACAATAAGGACACAAGTGACATTTTTCCAGAGTCCTACGCAGATCTTAGCAATCTGCCAGAACATTTATGAGGGGATTCACAATTGTGATCCTCAGTGATTGAATGGAAATTCCTGCCAGGGTTAACATCAAACAGCCCTGACATCAGGTCACTTCGGTAACTCCTTGTGGGTTACGCTTAGTGTGTCTCAAACGGTCTACAGTCGTGGGGTGATGCTTCGGTGTACCTCAGCGACTCATCTGAACTATAGGTGTATTTCGGTACATCGCGTTATCTCACTTGTGGGACTCCAGTTCAAGAACAGCCTTTGTGAGAATTAGAGATGTGTTTTTCACACTATGCTGTTAACACTTTCGAAGTTCAAACTTGTAAGCGCTGGATTATTTCTAACCCATGTTTTATGTTTTTCTTCTTATGGATGCTCACGGGTAGAAAAGATCGTGCAGACTTTTCACATGCTTCTACCAACATCAACACTAATTGAAAGTTCTCTCAAAAAGCAAAGAAAATTTCAGAAAGATTCTACATCAAAGTCAAAGAATCTGCAAAGTTATGAGATAAAGATCAAAGTTAAAGATGTTGATAAAGGCAGATTTCACAACTGATCACAACAACAAGAACAAAGAACAAAGATGCAAAGAATCAAAGACGTCACAAGCCATGAACGCCAAAGAAGTTCAAGACGTCAAACGACCTAAGCAAGACAACAAATGATGACCAACCCTTAGGGGGAGATAGTTAGGAACATGTTTTAATTATCAAGTGTAGGTCATTTCATTTGTAATAGGTCGTTAATAAATATGGTTTATAAATGTTTGTAATTGATTTCACAGCTCATGTAGTAAGCCCATGAGCTGTGATAGAAGGTTCTTCTAGAACCAAGGGGAAACACCCCTACTTATGTAATAACTATAAATACCCCCTCCCTAGAAGGGAGAGGGTTGTTGGTTCTAATTACAATTATCATTTTCATTAATCCTTTATTAGTTCCTTCCACTTTCTCTCACTAAAACTTTCTCTCTCTAGAAATACATATTGTTGTGATAAGATGGTGACCTAACAGTTGGACTAAAGACCATCCCATTATGAATATTATTGGAAACCTAAATCAACCAGTCGTAACTAGAAAACGCCTTCAGACTGATGGTGAACATTGCATTTATGCACTTATCGTCTGCCAAGCTGAACCCAAAAATATTAAAGAAGCCATGACATATGACAACTGGATTGAATCCATGCAAGAAGAACTTAACCAGTTTAAACGTCTTGAAGTATGGGAATTGGTTGCAAACCAACAGGGGTCTATGTTATTGGTCTGAAATGGATTTGGAAAAACAAGTTGTGTTAGGTCACTAGTTTTACAACACAAGCCCAATAGAAAGAGATAGAGAGAAAGATCGGATGAACAAGACACAAACCAAACACTATGCGTATGAATACTAAGGACGGTTATGCATAGCATATGTGAAAGAGAAATGAATTGAACAACCAACCCTCAAGTGAGGGTTATTACAAGGTATTTATAGTGGACATGGGCCTAAGCTCATGGGCCTTCTACATAAGCTTAAGCTAATAACAAACTTAAAGGCCATAATTAAGCTAACTTTTACATATGAATCACTAACACTTGATATAGGTTTAGGAGTGATTCCAACAATCTCCCCCTAAGTGTTGGTGATGAATGAATGTAAACGGTGAAGGTACTGATGTAATAGTAGCTTTGACGTCTTCTGACATTCTTCTTTCTTGTGAGAAGAAATGCCTTGATTTAAACAATCTCCCCAGTGTAGAGAAATTATTTTCTTTAAACAGTTTTGCTTTGACGTCATCTTTAACTTTGTTCTTTGATCATTGTTCTTTGTGATGAAAGTGATAGTATGTTGTAGTCTGCATCAAGTCTGCCTCAGGTCTGCTTCGTTGCTCCAGTGTCTCCACGTCATTCTTCAACATGCTCACACGCTCTTTGATGTTGGATTTCAGTACTGATGAAGTTCTTTAAGTCTTTAACTTTATAGATTCTTTGGTTTTACGAAGAATCATTCGGACTTATGTGTTGCTTTAAGATAGAACTTCTATTAGTGATGATGTTGGCATGAGCATGTGAAGAATCTGCACGATCATTCCGCTCCAGAGCTTCCATAAGAAGAAAACATGAAAACGGTTAGTAATAAGCGGATTCCGGCACTTACAAGTTTGAACTTCGAGAGTGTTAACAGCACAGTGTGAAAACACAACTCTAATTCTCACAAAGGCCGTTCCTGAACTGGAGTCCCACAAGTGAGATAATGCGATGTACCGAAGTACACCTACAGTTCAGATGAGTCGCTGAGGTACACCGAAGCATCACCTCACGACTGTAGACCGTTTGAGACACACTAAGCGTAATCCACGGGGAGTTACCGAAGTGACCTGCTGTCAAGGCTGTTTGATGGTGACCCTGGCAGGAGTTTCCATTCAATCACTGAGGATCACAGTTGTGAACCTCTCATAAATGTTCTCGACAGATTGCTAAGATCTGTGAAGGACTCGATAACGTACCACTGACGTACTTATTGTTGAACGACAAGTGATGAAATGTCAAGTGTTCCTAAGAGATATTTTGATGAATCTCGTGGCTCTAGACTCAATAGTGCATTTTGGTTTTCCTGAGCGGAGACTAGGGAGAGGGTCTCCTTCTTCAATATCAGCAATCTCTAAGAGAAAGCCAATAGATTATGTAGGGTTCCCTGTGAGAATGAAACAAGCTTCTTTTGAGAGAAACTTGAGTGGCTAAGAAGGTTTAGTGCATGCGTCACTGGGTCCATGACGACTTTTAATCTTCAATACCGGCGTCACTAAGTGACAACCAGTAGCATATGAATTGAACCCAGTGTCTGTCCTAAGTTGAATAATTTAGAGGGATATTTCTTTTCACCCTTTTATTTGCATTTCTTTTTAATTCTTCATACCTAAGGACTTCTAATTCTAACTATTGGTATTGTCCTTGGGTAGATCCCTCCGGCTCTGGCGGATCATATGACGGTTATTCCTAACCTTAATCACCTTATAACTCCATTGCCATAAAACCATTTTTCATGAAAATCTCTCAAAGCGTTTGTGAATGAAAAACATGTTTGAACACTTCAAGAGTTTTAGATTTTCATAAATACTCCCCCTCCACATGTGCTTAAGAGTTTTAACAGAAATCTACACAGTGAGGAAAGAGCTCGCACTTTTGAATTGATCGACTCAAGATAGACAATTCCCTGAGGGACACGGTTACGTTGCATAGTTAAAGAGGTACATTGTCAGCTTTTAGGTGACAACTAGCTCTAATAACTTCCTTGAAGGTGTGGACAAACCTTGAAAGGTTGTCAAACCCGTCAAAGTTCATGTCTATCAAGAGCTTCTCGAATAGGTACAATTTACTTAGATAAGTCTTTGGAAGACAAATCTTTTCAATGTATGACTGTTCAGATCCCGTCAATTCATGGGTTAAGTCTTTTCACACGATGATTCAATAGCAATATCACAACATATTTCTTATCACATAATTTTCTCCCCTTCAAAAATGGCATATAAATGTTATTTTTGAAGGAATGTTGAGAATAAATATGACCATTTTGAGTTTTATGGGAAGATGACCACAGTGAACAATTTGTGAACAAAGTTTATAAGTCAAATACTCCCCCTCAACAAGTGATATAAACGGTTGAGGTTTTGAAAATCATAAGGGGAAGTACTTGTTCTTTTGAGCAAAACCTTTGAAAAGTGAAAGGTCTGATAGGTTTTACTCAAGTAAGAAGATTTCGCTCCTTTTATAAGGATTGTGGCACTGAAGCGCACCACAGGGTCCTTTCTTGACAAGAACGGGTTGTACACTGATATGTGTGCACAAGCCATAGTCATAATTAAATCACACATCCAAAATATTATGAAATAGAAGCAGTTCAAGGGGTACCAGGAAGTCCATCAATCTTGCCAGGAATGCGAACAGGGCGTTGATAGCCGGCGAGAGCAATCCTGGGACGACCACCTACAAAGCTCTCCAGAGTTCTGAACTGGTCCCGTCGATACAACCTTTCATCAATCATGGTGATGATCCTCTTCACATCCTTTATGTCTTGATAATTCCATCGCTTTGGGGACCCAATGCCTTCATGTATCGCCTTCAACCGATAAGCCAAGCCATCCCTAACCTTCTTCAATGTGTGATCCCCAAATTTGTGAAGATCTCTACACGCCATCAAGCAATTTCGTTGAAGTTCACTGCGATAAACGACGCCGAATGGTTTGCTGACGAGGGTGTATTGTGGAAGCTGGTTGATGTCAGGAAGATCTAGCTGTGGTGGAGTGAAGTTGACACGGGTCTGATATGATTCAATTGCAAGCTGGAGATCTTCTACACGTTCGTTGATTACTATTCTTCTGATGAAGATAAGCAAGGACTTGATGTATTCACGTTGTACTTCAGTCGAGAATTGTCTTATGCGACCCTGTACTTTGGCAAGATACATGTCTTCAATGTCATTGATAGACAAATTCTCAAAGTCCGCTTCAGAGAATGCATAATCCCTTTCGTCTTGCCTTTTGACCACGATATTCTTGAGGAAAGTGTAGTCCCATTTAGACGAAAGATCAACATGTTTAATAGCCACGATTGCTTTAATACTGAACACTTCATGTTGAGACTTCTGAACCTGGCAGCTTCTGTAGTAGATTCGTCGGCGTTCCGGCCAATGGTGAATCCCATACAATGCATCACGGTCATATACTTCCACATTGTTGGAGAACATGTGGTTAGCCCTTTCCCCGATGGCTATGCAGTTAGAGTATATGGCTGCCAAGAATGGAAGTGTCAGAGATGTAGCGTATTTCCTTGAACCATCGCCACCGTGTAGAAGAAATTCCAAGTCTTTGTTGAAGAAATATCAGAATGGAATCCTAGGCTGATCTGGTTGGCCAATTGTTGGTAGAGGTTTAGACCAGTCGGTATAATATGGAGGGTTGTCCCGTTTGGTGAAGTCGATGTTTGCTTCGGGGTTGAGCCAATCCATGTTGTTAGACATAGCTCGTGCTATATTATCAAGGTGATACTCAACTTCAATAGCACTTTCTGAGCTGTCTTTGAGCAGTTGAAATGCTTCATTCTTGATACGCTTCAACTCGGATTTCGTCATCTTTTTCACACGGAATTTCTCTTGCAAGAACTAAGCATGCTCCAATGTACTACCGTCTTCCAGATCTTGACCTTCAGGTGGGTAGGGAGTAGAATTAACAAGTGTAGAAAACCAGTCGTATTCATCGGTGTCATCTTTATCTAGCCATGATACGACGTCAGCCTTAGGCGCCTTCTTCTTCTTTTTCTTAGGCCTGGATGAGGATTCTGGTTTCTTAACTTTGTCGGGAGAGGTGGGTTGTTGTTGGGGCTCATGGAATTCCTCATCGTCACCACCCGTATACTCAAAGTGATCACCGGTTTTCTGAGTCTGGGGTGGTAATTCAGAAGAATCCTGAGGTTTTTCAGTAGAAGAGCGAGGAGGAGACCTTTGTTGAGCTGGAGTCCGTTGGGGTGGAGGTTGCATAGAAGATGATTCACCAGACTTCTTCGGGCGTTTAGGCTCGTCATTCTTATCCTGATCCTTATCTTCATCGTCGCGTGGACCCTTAGGCCTTTCAGCTTCTTCTCTGCATGCTGATTTTAGTTGGTATTCCAGCAATGCTTCAAACAATTTACCTTCGTAGGAGGCAAATGTTGCAGATTGTTTCGACATTTGAGCTACCAGCCGGTTAACCAATTCAGCATCTGAGAAGATTATGGGATCAACTGGATTGATGTTCACATGCATTGGAGTTGATTTCATAGTATGTTTGGCCAGGTGTAAGAGATTCGGATAGAGTTGTTTGGTGAACAGCTCCTTAGTAACTCCAGGAACGATGTCAAGAAGGTACTTGTGAGTTTATCCTTTGATCATCTCATCCATTTTCCTTTGAAGATCATCTTTCATGAGCTTCTGGACATACTCCCTTTTAACTTTCATCTCGTCATTCTTGTCATGAAGGTACTGTACCTGATCAGCAAGAAAATTCAGCTTCTTGTAAAGCATGTCTTTCTTTCTGACCTGTTTGACAGCTTTAACGATTCGTGTCTTAGCTTGAAAAATCCAAGAGGCAGTTGGCTTCTTCACTGATCTGGATGTGGATTTGGTTATTCTTTTTTATGGTGGTGGTGAGGAGTGAGAAGATGAATCCGATGATGATGAGATGTGACGAGACTCCGGGTCCTTTGGTGGCTCAGAAGTTTTTTGCTTGGAACGGACGGGACTGTCTAGAAGAAGACAATCATAATTGTCCGTTTCATCAATATTTGTATCATCATCAGTTGTTTTCTCAGTCTTTTCCGTTTCTGGTTCCTCAAATTCATAATCAATAGAATCTTCCACGCACTTTTGTTGTTGCTCAAGAGTGGTGGCACCAGTTCCCTTATCGGGTTGATTAACTGCATCGGGAATTGGTGTGGATTAAACATCACCACTTGACCCTCCGGGGCCACCCATTTGATCCTTTGAAAACTCTTTCGCAACGTGTTGGAGTCTAACGAATTTGGACTTCCTCCTGTAATCAGTATCTAGAGGCTCTTCATCTGAGCTTTCCTCTTCAGGCTCAATAACTGGAGTCTTCCCTTTGCCGTGTTCAGCTATAGGACTGGGAGGTTTGACTGCTGAAGGATTAGTATCGGTTGCAGTTTCAGAGTAGAAGATCTCTTCGTCTTATTTTGTATCTTCAGAGCTTTCGTCCACTAGCTTTCTTGGCGATTCAGACTTTAGCACGGGAATGGGAACAGCTTCCTTAGAAGGAACAGTCCTTTTACGTGGAGGATTCCTCTTCGGGAACTTCCTCTGACTCTCAGTGCTTGCAGCACTCCCTGCACTCCATCTTCTGGTTTTCCTTGTAGGTGTACCAGAAGATTTATCATCGAGAAAACCAACTTTGTTCTCTTTCACAGCTACCAAATATCTTTTATAAGAGTAGAGCTGTTTGAGTTCATCTGAGAGAAGGAGATCCGGCAACACATCACGTTGTTTCTTGGTAGTTGGCTCCTTAAATCTAACTGTTAGAGTTGGTTCGGACAACAAGTCAAGATTGTCGGGGTCATTGATTCTCTTGGGGATATTAGGGTTATATCCAAGTGCTCTTTTGATCAACAGTTTAGTATATCTGATATAAGGAATCTTTGAGCCAAGCTTTTTGAGGAATGTCATCATGTCATCCCATATCAGAGCTTCAACTTCGATGTGTTTCATGTTGATCAGAGCCCAAAAGATTTGCAGTTCCACGAGCTTGGGATGCTCATAGCCGCTGTCACGACCGGAAACGGATTTTGTGATGATGATATAAAGGGTTCTCCAAGGCTGAGGAATGTTCTTAAGATCCACGTGAGAATGCTTATTAATAACCCCTGAAGCTTCGTCATACCCAATATCAATCAAAAATTGCAGAACAGTCTCTTCAGTAGGTGCAGCAGATTATTCAGTTGGTATGATGTCAGGAATGAGGAGAACATCTCTTAAATCTGCAGGAGTGATGGTGATTTGCTTGTGATTGAGTGTCACCGTCACAACATTCTGTCCTTTAATCTTTTGCATTGTAGTCCAAAACTGTTGAATGTAGATCTCTGGAACAGTAGCAGAGTGGGAGAGCATGTTCTGATAAGGATGGTTCTTCAGAATATCAACAGCAATGAGACAAGAAGATTCTGAACAGGTGAGGGTTTCAAAGTCAATACGAATTTTGTTCTTTCCAATCTTCATTGGATAGCCATGAGGGAAGATATCAGCAATGGTGAGTACATTTGGTGCATCCACATTCATTTGAGCATCCATGTCGTGATCTGAAATACATTTAGCCAAAAGAACCAACATATCGAAAGACATTATGTTAGTCAACAGATGGTTTTATTGTCTAATAATTTGAATGAGATATGTCAATGATTGTTACGAGTCCAAAATCACTTGTTTGTTCAATAGTCCAATGACGTCGTGATAAGTTTTGAGAGTTAGTTAACTTTAGGTTTTAAAGTTTATGTTATCTCATATTTTTCACTACATATTACACATTTAAGCTTATTAGTGACATTATTGGTTTCGTGACTTTATGATTTATTTATTTACAAGTTCGCACGCGTAACAATTCATAATGAAGGTTTGATCAAGGCTTAGGTGTAGAAATTGTAGCTTATGCGTAAACAGGAGTTATACCCGTAAAGGCGCAAGCTTATGCGTAGGACCCTGACTTACGCGTAAGAAATATTACGCGTAGGAAAAGGAGACCTTATGCATAGAGCTTACGCGTAAGCGCATATAAAACCTTACGCGTAAGGCTTACTCGTAAGAGTAGACCTTATGCGTTGAGGTCACTGTTTACGCATATCCTTCACAGGATACGCATAGTCCCTTATGTAGAACCTTACGCGTAAATGCTACACGTAAGATTTCTCTTACGCATAACATGCTACGCGTAGGGTGATCCTTATGCGTAGATGTCTAACAACCTTGATTCTGATTTTTACGTGTAGCAAACCTGAAATAAAATCATCATAGCATCAATTTTAACACATACATTCATTCTATAATAGATCATGACATGAATACTTATCAAACAGTTTATGCATAGAAAACCTTATGCGTAGAACTTAAACTCTAGTTTCAAGAATTACGTGCAAGAAATCAACCCATGGAAATTGCACCAAAGTTTTTCTGGGAGGTGTTGGATGCATAGTAAGTTGTCCTATCCAAGTTTTAACATCAAATATGCCATAGATCAAAAATACCCAAACCGTATGAATATAAACCCTAAATTCCAATTAATGAATCATTAGAGTTTCTGGGTTTAGTTATGATTAATTCAACTTGAAAACAACCTCATACAACAATCTTTATCACCAAACACGTTCACAAATAAAAACACCCAAACCCACGCATAAACCCTAATTTCCAAAATCCATCAATTCGTGTATCTGGGTGCATTTTGAGGATAAAAATGATATCATTGATGTTATAGAAACGTTTTGACACTATCTTTTAACGATAAACACACAATCTTGATCATGTGTTCATACGCATATGCGTAGAACACAAAATCAATCATATACAAAAATTTGACCGTTGGATTCGTATAAAAATCAAAACCAATGTTTGTAAACACGTTAAGATTATGAAACAACTTACAAATTGATGATCCAAAACACAGATTTGAAGAACGATTTTAGTGCGTAGGATATGTTTGGTGAAGATAATAAATGTGAAAGGTTAGAGTTAGGTGGAAGTTTTATTAAAAAAGAGTTTGAGCTTTTGGCAGTTTTAGTCCCTCCACCTTTTCCATTTTCATCCAAAGCCTTTTAACTTCCATTTTGGTTACCAAATGAAGAATATTTAGAAATAACTTTGACGACACTCCCCCTCGACTTAAGAAATAATGAAAGTTTATAAATTTTAGTCCGAGGAGTGTCAGAAACCAGAAATGTGACCACCATTATTAAAGAATCAACCGGGATAAAGTAAAATGCAAGTACAGTGATATTTTGATACAGTTAAGAATTTATTTTCTCCCCCTCAACACTTGATCGAAAAAAATACTGAATTTTGAAAGATTTGAGTGTTGACGGAAGAAATGTACTTGCCATGATTGAAGAAATATAGATAGGAGAATATTTTTGTTGTTTTATCTGATTTTCAATTTTTGTATTTGTTTTTTGAAAAATTATTTACAAAAGAGATTTTGGTGTTTGACTGGTTTTTAAGACTGTTTTAAGAGTTCATCCAATTCCTCTTGAGTCAAACACCGCATACCAATCTGGTGGACCAACTCATTAAACCTAGCGGGAGGCAAGGCTTTGGTGAGTAGATCTGCCAATTGGTATTCTGTACCCACGAAGTATAATTCAACTGTACCCTGTTCCACATGGTCCTTGATGAAATGATAGCAAAGATCGATGTGCTTAGATTTCGAGTGCTGAACTGAGTTGCACGAGATCGCAATGGCACTCCGATTGTCGCAGTACATCGGGATTCTGTCAAATACGTAACCATAGTCTTTGAGTTGTGTTCTCATCCAGATGACTTGAGCACAACATGCCGACATGGCTACATATTCTGCTTCGGTTGATGACAGCGATGAATAATCCTACTTCTTCGATTGCCAGGACACCAGTTTATCACCAACATAAACTTTTTTTACAATTGTGTTAATTCATAGCTAAGTTAATATAGTTTATAAGTTGATAGAAATGGATAATAAAAAAAATGCTGATGTTGTTGTTGAGTAAGTTTCAAACAAAAATAAGGTTAGTATATTGTGATATTTTATTTATTGTGTTCTTTTGTTTTAATAATCTATATTCATATTTCTTTTTTGCATATCTTATATATTCATCCCATTCTTGCTCTCAATCTCATCCTGAAGTACTTTTCCGTGAATCTAAACATCCTGCGTGATCAGTATCTGAAAAAGCGATTAGTTCAAAACCAGAATCCTTCGGATACCATATCCCCAAGTTAATGGTTCCCTTGATGTATCGGAGGATTCTTTTAGCCTCAGAGAGGTGGGTTTCTGTTGGTCTTGACTGATAACGGGAGCAGAGATAAACGGCAAAGACAATGTCAGGTCTGCTAGTTTTTAGATACATGAGAGACCCAATAATACTTCGGTATTTTGTCGGGTCGACTAATTTCCCTTGTAAATCAGCGTCTAGCTTCTTGGTATGAGTAATTGGTGTGGCATAAGTGTCACAGGTTTTCATTCCAAATTTGTTTAACAATTCAAGGGCATATTTGGACTGACTCAAGAAACTACCACGGGGTGATTGATGAACTTGCAGTCCTAGAAAGAACGTAAGTTCACCCATCATGGACATTTCAAAAATTTTCTTCATTAGTTTTGCAAAAGCGATTGAGTACTTTTTATGTGTAGACCCAAAAATAATGTCATCTACGTAAATTTGAACAATTAAGATATGTGCCCCGTGATATTGAATGAAAAGAGTAGGGTCGACCGAACCTTTAGTGAAATTATTGGCAATGAGGAAAGATGATAGCTTATCGTACCATGCCCGAGGAGCTTGTTTGAGACCATACAGAGCTTTGTTCAGTTTGTAGACATGGTTCGGGAACTCGGGATCAATGAATCCTTCTAGTTGGCTGACATAAACCGTTTCTTTCAGTTGTCAATTTAGAAACGCAGTTTTGACATCCATTTGAAAGACCGTCATATTCAGATGAGCCGCGAACGCGAGAAATATCCGAACAGCCTCAAGACGAGCAACCGGAGCAAAAGATTCTTCAAAGTCAATACCCTCTTCCTGTCGATAACCCTTAGCCACCAGACGTGACTTGTTTCTGATTACGTTCCCTTCAGCATCCAATTTGTTCTTCCAAATCCATTTGAGACCAATGACGTAGACCCTTGTTGGTCTTTCAACCAGTTCCCATACTTCAAGAAGTTTGAATTGGTTGAGTTCTTCTTGCATGGATTCAATCCATTTGTCTTTTGTCATTGCGTCTTTAATGTTTTTAGGCTCAGATTGGCAGACAGTGAGTGCATAAATGCAATGTTCACCATCTGTGTGAAAACGTTGTCTCGTAATGACTGGTTGATTCGGGTTGCCAATAATATTTTCCAGAGGACGGTCTTTTGTCCATCGATGTGTAGAGGGTTGATGTTGGTATACATTGTGCAGATTCTGAGGATTAAAATGGTTTGTAGATGATTCCGCGACATCAGGTGCAGCAGTCTCATTAGCAAACGGGTTAAAGAACGCATTTGGATCAAAATCTGCAGGTGGGGGTACTTCATTAATACCATCATCAGCTGGTTCATCATTGTTGGAAGCGGTTTGTTCAACTGTTGTGTTGGAGTCAACTATTGGTGTTTCTTCAACCGTAGTTGTTGTAGCAGGTGTATCAGGTATAAGAGTATTATCAGGTTGAGCAGCAGAAACATCGGATACACCTGGAGCACGTTCATCAATATCGTCACTGAACAGAGGAGAAAATAGTCTTTTCATTTGTTGACGAGTAAGCTGAGGGCTTTGTTCAGCTGATGATGGGGTTTGGGGGAAGTTTAAGCGGTTGTGACCGGGTTCCAAGCTGTTATACTCAGAAGCCATCTCCGTAAGTTCATCAAAATGAGCATGAATCGTTTCCATAACCTGCTTTGTACGACGATTCCAGATCCGGTAACCTTTAGAATTCTCACAATATCCAATAAAGACTCCAATTTCAGCTTTGGCTTTGAGCTTTCCAAAATCATCACGATCATTATTCGGATAGCAAAGGGATCCAAATACATGAAAGTGTTTGAGATTCGGTTTATGGTTATGGAGAAGCTCAAAAGGTGTTTTGTTGTGGCGTTTAGTAATCAGTGAACGATTTTGAGTATAGCATGCAGTTGATACAGCTTCTGCCCATAAGTAATCTGGAAGTTTAGCATTGATTAACATTGTTCTTGCAGCTTCCACTAACGTTCGGTTTTGTCTTTCAACAACTCCGTTTTGTTCTGGTGTATGTGCAATAGATGTCTGATGCTCAATTCCCACTTTCTCATAAAATTCTCGAAGAGTTTGGTTAACAAATTCAGTTCCTTTGTCTGTTCTGATTTGACGGACGGTGTTCCGGAGCTGAACTTGAATTTTCATGAGAAAGGTGATGATCATTTGTAGAGCTTGGTCTTTGCTTCGAAGAAAGTAGACCTAAGTCCATCTTGAATAGTCATCAACAATTACTAAGATGTAGCGTTTGCCATTGATCGTTTGCACGCGCATCGGGCCACACAAATCCATGTGAAGAAGATGAAGCACATGCTGAGAGCTGTGTTCCACCTTTGAAGGAAAATGAGCACGAGTGCTTTTCCCTTGTTCACAGGCTGAGCAAAGGTGATCTTTAGAATACCGGAATCGTGGGAGACCTTCAACTAGTTTATGTCGAGCAAGATTGGTTATAGTTTGAAAGTTTAAATGTGATAGACGACGGTGCCATAGCCAGGATTTTGTGGATGTTGCCTTTGAAAGTAAGCAGATGGGAGATGAAGCAAACCATGTCTTGCATAGAGATAGTGTAAAGACTTGAATTACGCGAGCCAGACATAAGGTCGTTTCCTTGTAGATCACGAATGAAACAATATTTTTCCCTGAAAGCAACCTCCAAATCTCCATCACAGAACTGACCTACTGAAAACAGATTGTGACCGAGGCCTTCCACATAATAAACCCTGCTAATTTCGATGTTCCCATTGATATAGTCTCCGTAGCCCATGATAGCTGCGAAGTGATCATTCCCGAATCTGACAGTGCCAATGAACTTTGCAATGAAGTTTGATAACAGTTTAAGGTTGCCTGTCATGTGTCGGGAACATCCACTATCAACAATCCAGAGTATGATCTGTATCACCTGCATTACACACAGACGACACAGATGGAATAGAAGTAGATGTGGAACCCGAAATGTTAGAGGGTTCTGGAGTAGGTATAGTAGACATACACACATCAATAACTTTAGGCATCCATTTAAATCCTAGTGTGTTATATATCCATTGCTGCCATCTATAACTAGTATTCGCTTTAGTCTTAGTGAATGCACTAGGTGGTACTACATTCTTTGGAGGTGAAACTGGAGCTACAGGGACAGCAATGCGTTTCCTAGAATCTAAAAAGGGTGGTTTACCAAGCACAGACTTAGAAAGATTAGTGGGCCTAGAGGTATTCCGATTCTTAGGATTCCGTAAACGAGAGATGATAGCTTTAGCAACACATTTTTCATGACAATCAGAATTCATACTTTTATGACAAATAACACAAGGTGCATCAGACTGAATATCAAAAGTACTTAAAGGTTTAGCATTCGTTACATCACTATTTCTATTACATTTGCCAGACGCAATATCTATAGTAGAAGCAACCTGAGTCTTATTCATAGTCCTAAGGTGTTCTTCTACTTTAGCATTCCTTATTGATCTTTTCTTAGGTCACAACTTCCTATTCTTCGATGTAGTGCTCCTAGGTTGTGAAGTGCGGACGTTTGGAAAAGAGGCAACTATTCCTGTTTCAGTAGAAGGAAGCACGTTAGCAACTTGTGTTTTGGCAGTAGGCATTTTGGGTTCACGTTTACTAAGTGTTACAGGTGCTATTCTCTTAATGTTGGTTGGCGGAAGTTGTTCATACTTTCCTAACATTTCTCTTAACTTAAAGATAGTGTGAATCAAATCTTATTTTCAAAACGAATATTACCAGCAAAATTCATTACTTCTCTAGTGTGTGCAAGATAGTGATCAAGTTCGTTTGATGCTTCATGACGAGTCTTATTGAGTAAATCAAATATGACACCATATTCCTGTTTAACTTTTATAAGTTCTTGTTCATATATTTGAGATTTGACTTTTCAAAGATACGTTTTGATCATCCAGTTGCTCAAATTTTGGATTAAAATTGTTTGATTGCAACTGGTGGATTTTGTTTTGCAAAGAAATTTCACGATTTTGCCAATCTTTTTGACACCATTGAAGACGATGTTTTGCATTTGAAAGCTCGTTTAAGAGACGTTCGTTTTCAACTTTTAAAGACTCGATCTGAAGCACATTATCAGTATTCTCAACAGTTACAACATTATCAACAGTATCAGCAGAGATATAATTAGATGCATGTGGCAAAGAATTGAATAACACAACATTATGGATATCAGCACAGATAACATCTTTCAAGAGTCGATCAACATCTTTTCTCAACATTTTCTTTTTACGTTTAGTATTAAAAATAGATGTTTCTGTTTTCTCGAAAACGACCTTCATCAATCCAAGTTCCTTATGAAAGTCCCGTTCCCAAGACAATGCACAATGTTTCAAATTTTTAACATTTGGTAAAAGATTTTTCTGAAAAATGTCTCTTTGTTCTCGCGCCAGAGGCGATTGAAAGTGTTGAACTTTGATTTCAGAATGATATTCTATCTCATGTTGTAAAAGTTTGAGGTCTGCCATGAAAAGGTCAAAATATCTAAGAATTTTGCGATTCTCAGGTTTTGAATTTACTTCACTGATGGAAGGTAAAGGACCATAAATATGTGCATAATTTGGTTGGCGATTAACATTAGAAGACTCAGACGTTTTTATGATAATCCTTGGTGTGTTAGAAGAATCCGTTGGTGTGACGAAAGTGACCGGTTTTGAATAGTTAAAAGGTTTGTTGTAAACAACAGTTTCTAATTTTGATCGACTCTCGTCTTCTGCATCTAATTCCTCTTGACGGTGATATTCAACAACACTCATAACAGAATTATCAATTTTATATTCTGCACTGGAAACTTTAGGATTTGGTTTGAATGCTTTGGTTGAAAGCTTAGGTTTGTAATCAGCAAGATTCGGTCCATATCCATTTAGATTGGGTTTTAAAGTAAACTTTTGAATAGCTGTGACTGACTCACCATGTTTGTAAAATACATTTTTAAACTCTTTAAGTTTGTTTTTCAATCCGATAATTTCTTCAAGATGATCATCTATTCGTTGCGTTGAATGCTTTTTGTATGCAGAGAACTGTTTTTGACAAGTTAACAACTCAGCCTTAGCTTTTGATTTTCCAAGGTGAGAGCGTTAATTTGCTTTTTATGTTCATGTTTCAGTTGTTCTATTTCAGACAACAAAACATTCTTTGAAGCGGCTAGATCACGCATCTGTCGCTCTAAATATTTTTCGTTTTGATGAGATTTAGCAAAAGCGGCTTCAAAACCTTTTTCATGTTTTTCTTGAGTTTTGAAAAAATTGAGTTGCATTTCTAAACATTCAAAATCCTTGGTTAACAGTGCATTTTTACTTTTTCAGTCCTGATTTACTGCACGACATTCTTCCACTATGGATTGTTGGTTTTTAAGTAACAGATCAACATCTGGATGAGGCAAGAGTTCGGTGTGTTCAACGTGAGTCACAACATGATCATTATTTAGATCCTCAAGTATAACCACGGAATCAATTTGATTATCAAGGGAAACCATAAGGTCATCTTGATCGTCAAATGTAACTATGGGGGCTAGTCGAAAATCGTCGGAATGAGATGTGGACGACTCATTTTGAACATTTTGAGCCTTGCAGGATACAGATGTTGGCGGAGATATTAGATCAGAGATAAATATGGTTTGTTCGGGTACCTGAGACAAGCCATCAGTGTCATACACTCGGCCTGTGTCACTCATGTGTAACTCATGCATATTAGCCATCAACATAACAGCTGCATTGGCCTGCAAGTCCTCCATATCATCATCTGAGTCTGCATCTGCCATAAAACTATGTTCTTTGTCGGTGAGAGTTCCACCAGCTTCATCCTTAAGATCCAAAAGAAGAGCCTCTTTGTGATAAGCACTGCCCCTAGTCCTCGGCTTTGGGCATGCATTAGCCAGCTGTCCCTTCTCATTGCAGTTGTAGCATCGAAGACCATTCAACCCATGCTGAGCATTTCCCTGTTCCACCACTTGAGCTCTGTTGTTATTCCTACCCACAACATTAAATCCTTGACCACCGCCCATCTGACGACCATAACCACGATTCTGAACTTCAACTCGTCCATTATTCACAACAGCCTGATTCCTTGTGTTTGATGAGGAACGAATGCGATTGTTGGATTTGTTTGTATAACGGCCAAAGCATTAGCAATCATAAAAAATCCTTGTTGCAATGCTTCGAACGGATCGGATTCCTCATTAGCTTGACTATAAATTGCTTGATCATTGTTGTTGTTGTAAGGAACCAATTGAGTTTGTTGAGATTGCTGTGATTGATCATGTGGTGTGATAGTGGCAGTTGGTTGAGTTGCTGGTTGAGGAGGATAACTGTTTTGAGCATACAAGGCAAGTTGTTGATTTTCCGGATGTGAAGATGAAGCAATTTGAGCACGGAGAATCCTTTCCTTATCAACTTCCTTTTGATGAGGCTTCAAGTAATCGTACCACAATCCGTATGTAGAATGATGCATGTTCTTCGCTTGACGGAGAAAAATGACATACTTCTCCCATTCAGGACCAAGACTACTCAGGAACTTAGTATTAACTGCAATTCTTGGCATGATGATGTTGTTTTATCCAAATCATTTATGATGTCTGAGAATCGATGATGATAAGAATCTAGTGTCTCTCCAGGTTCAATCATGAAGTGTTCATAAGCCAAGTAAATTTTGGATTCCATATCCTCCTGATTGAGTGCAGATCCTTCCATAAGAAGATGAATATGTTCCCACATTGCCTTTGCAGTCTTTTGAGCATCAACACTTCGAAGAATTGGGTTTGGTAATCCTAAAAGGATATATTGCATTGCAAGCTCATCAGCTTCATAGTGTAGAAGTTCTGTTGCATTCAGGTCTGCAACACTAGCAATGTTTGATTGTTCATCTCTTGGTGGATTAGCATTTGGATCTCCGGGTATAATGACAGTAGGCATCTGAAATGGACCTTCCAAGATAACCTTATTTAAGAAATTTCCATGTGGCTTCTTCAGATCACAAAACCTAAAGAACCTAATTACCCATTGATCGTAGTTTCCTGGAGTGAGCATTGGAGGTCTATCAAGTGATCCAGCCTCATGAATTGATTGTTGGCTGCTTAAAGCTTCACACATCTTTGCAAACCAAGTGGGTTCCTTCATAGTGTTCCTTGATGGATGTTGATTGAAATCATTTGTGTAGGGTTGAACTTGAAGACTTGGTGGTGGTTGAACCATTTGAGGTTGTGGAATTACTACAAGTTGTGGAGTATGTTGTTGATAAATTGCTTGTTGTTGATTCCATTGTTGATGTTGTGGACTTAGTTGTTGTTGTCGTTGAGTATAAGTGTGAGGGAAATAGTTAGAGTATGGTGGTTGTGACATTTTGAAGAACTTGTGTTGTTAAATGGATCTTTGTAGTCGAATGAACCTTTGTTGATGAAGTATCCTTAGGCGTACAAATCACAATAAACCAAGTAGCACTTATGCGTAAAAACACCAAAGTTAAGCGTAACAGCAAGAGTTACGCGTAGATTTAGCTTACGCGTAAGGAAGGTGAAAACACTAAAGTTATGCGTAAAACAAGAAGTTAGGCGTAGAAAACTTAGGCGTAGGATGACCTTATGCGTAAGACAAAGCTTAGGCGTAAGATAAATCTTATGCGTAGAAGTTTCTACGAGTAAGCTTATGCTTATGCGTACTTTTAGGTTTTTTGCCCAAGTGATCTTTTACACTATCACAGTGCAAAAGATATCCCAAGTCGACGTATTTTCAGGCTTATCCAAGCAAGAAAACACGGAGTAGACCACAAAACTGAAGATCAAACCAAAAACCAAGTTACGCGTAGTTTTAGGGTTTGGCTACGCGTAGACTTACTCGTAAAAATGATTGTTGCCCAAAGATGTTTCTAAACCAGATTTTTGTGATGAAATAGCTTCAATATCACCAAGATAACACAAAAGTGTGAAACTTGATGATCCAAAGTGTCTAAAACAATTATGCGTAGGAAAGCTGTCACGTAAAAAACCAAGTTCAAAAACGATGATCCACACGTAAAGGTTGAAACTTTTTGCCAAAAACAGTTATTTTATGTAAGATATAACTTTTCACATACACATCAAACCATAACACAAAGTAGCATATAGATGGAATTCTAGAGAGAGAAAGTTAGAGGTTTAGGGAACTTAGTGAGAGAAAGTGAAAGATATTATTATGAGCTCCAACTCTCTACCTTGGAAGGTAGAGAGTATTTATAGTCTTACATAAATCGCCACACATCGGGCTGTGGATCAGGCATACAGTGGGTAAAGACCCGTCCGTCCTCTACGGTGTTACTTAACTAAATACTACTTAACTAAAAAGAACTACGACTACGAGCTTTCTAACGATTACATATACTTGAGGTGACCGACTCTTTAATACCGGGAATTTCTAATTCCTAACAATCTCCCCCTAAGGGAGGTCACCTCAATTACGTACCAAAAATCCATTGAATACAACCAGATAATACATTAACAATTGATCTTGCATTCATGATGTAGTCCTTTGCTCCTAAGCTCGTAGTCATTGATTCTTCACATTGCATGTTTGGTTACATCAAGTGGAGGTCTTTTACTGATCCACGTGATAATAATTTTGAGCCATCTTTTGAGATCATCAGCTATCAACAATCTCTGAGACATCCATTGTGGTGTTGTGACTTTGGGACCGACATGCTCACATTCTGGATCATGATATCTTCTCATCAGAGTAGCGGAAGCATTTGTTGAATCATGATATTGGCAGCAGCGTAGCAGAAGCATGGAGTGAAAATATCAGAGTCATTGAAGCACTAATCATGATTTCTTTTGAGTTGAATGTGTTAAGTGAGCATGCGGCTATGGATTGACCGTGTCATTCTGATTGGCTGCAAACGTCGGGTGTACCTGCATACAACAGTTAGCAATAAATCGCACGAAAGTGTCTTTGATCACTTTCGTTGAATTGAGGTACACGGCCCACGGTTCTCCGTTGATCAGTACATGTACTGCCTGTGATCAGGTATAATTCCGAAGAATTTCCTTGACAGGGTTTCGCAGCTGTTCTAGCTGTTCTCAAACCGGAACGTCTCAAAGAAGACAACACGGAGTGAGTGAATCAGCGAATTTTAAGTCCACTGATTGATGAAAAGAGATTTGAAAAACAATCGTGTATTGATCAATAGAAATTTTTGCAATACATCGAAGGTTTTATTGAAAATCAATTATCAATCATAAAAACACCTTTTGGTTTGAAGAATGAGTACACGATCGATGTGCTAAAGAAAAGAGTTTTTAAGCACAAAGACCGGTTTTTCAAAGGTATCCGTCAATCCATAACCTGAACCAGGATTGATTCAAGAGATTGAATCGCCCCATTGTTTCTGTTCAGTTGTCACATGGTTGATCCATATCACCTACCAGGAGCTTGTTTGATGTTGGCTCCAGAAGGCTTTCCATCTTCATTGTGAATATGTAAACACATCACTCAGATGTTCTGGCAATACCACAAGGATAATGCGTAGGACTCAAGATATAATCTCTCTTTCCACATTGTGTGAAACAGAGAGTCTTCATTGAAAGTGTCCTAATGAGATTTATTGATGATCTCGTGGCTCTAGACTCAATTTGTGCATATTTGGATCCTGTGCCGGAGACTAGGGAGAGGGTCTCCTTCTTCAATATCAACCATCTCTAAGAGAAAGTCGATAGATAATGTCGGTTCCCCGTGAGAATGAAACAAGTCCTTTTAAGAGGAACTTGAGTGGTTTGGAAAGTTGAAGTGCAGTGCGTCACTGGGTCCATGACGTCTTGTCTTCAATACCGATGTTACCATCAGTAGCATATGAATTGAACCCGGTTTCTGCCCTAAGGTTGAATAAATGGAGGGCTATTTGTTTTCACCCTTTTCTCATTCAATTCTTTTTAATTCTTCAACCCCTTCAGTGCTTACCGAGACTTCATAGCTAGAACCTTGTTGGGTTTATTCCAGTACTAGCTCAGTCTTAGTCCGCACTCTTCCCATTTCTCATTTTTCTCCTTTTATCATCATACCTAAGGACTTCTACACTAACTAGTGGATTGTCCCTGGGTAGATCCCTCCGGTTCTGGTGGATCATGGGAACACATACCTAACCTTATCATCCTTATATCACCGTACATAAAGTAAAGTTGGTCGGTCTATTTGGTATTGTTCGTCTGCCATTGGATCCAATTGAAAACCATTTGAAAATCAATTTAGATACTTGTGATATATTATCAAAGCATTTTGTACCTGAATTGTTTTTGATATTTTTAGAACGAGAACTCCCCCTCAACATGTGCATCAAGTATTTGAAAATGTTTAGCACACGGAGGCAAGAGAAAGAATTAACTTCTTTGATTACCATTTTCTAAAAGATATCAACATCACTTCCCATATCAATCAAGTAGATATAGCATTTCCGGGAAGGATGAGGTTTCCATAAATTTGCTCCCCCTCAATATGTGCCTCGAGGTTTGAAAAGAGTTTTGCACATACTAGAGGGAACCTGCACATTGGGATGAATGATCACGTTTCAAATCAAAGGTTTAAGATAGATGCTCCCCCTCAACATGTGCATGAAATTTTGAAATCGTTTGTCACATGTGGGAAGGGTTAACTTGAAATCGTTTGTCACATGTGGGAAGGACAGCATGTACATTCATGTGAAACCATTTACCTTAATATCAGTTTGAATCCAATTTAAATCACACATTCTCCCCCGATCACAATTATCAAAACATTTGAGATTTGTGATCTCGTATAGATTTAAATTGATTTTGAAAGCTTTTAAGGAGAATTGTGACTTGATTGTGAAAGCGTTTGAACTGATAAGGATCGGATTTTAAGACTTTACACTCCATTGATAAAACATGCATTTATATCTTTTGAAAAAAAATTTAATGCCAAATAACTTTTTAATTTAATTGAAATCATTCTCCCCCTCAATCAATGACATAGGTTGTTGATTGAGAGATAGAGATTTTGACAAATAAGTCCTGATGATTATCAAAAATAGACACCGAGTTATTTTTCAAAGCATTTGGTTTTCAGCAGATAAATGTTTATAGAATCAGAGCATGGAATTTGAAGACATGTTAAAACATGGCTCTGTTCTTTCTTTTAAAACCGGGTTATTGCCTGAAAATAACAATAAACCATTGTTTCTCTTTCTCCCAAAAATAATTTATTTATTTATTTATTTTTTATTTTATTTTTTTTTAAATTCGAACAACATCTAAAGTCCCGTGTCATTCTTTGAATGACAGCACAAAGACCGTAGATATTATCGAACTGGAAAAAAAAAACAAGACAAGATGACAATATTTTTTTTTTGAAGATTTTTCGAATTTTTCAAAATTTTTTTTTGAAGGTTTTATAATTTTGTATTTTGTTTTTCGAATAGATATATACAAGAGATAGATGAAGATAGACCTTTACTCCTCGTCTTCCTCCTGAAGACGTTTGAGAGTTTCTGGTTGAAGGCTTTTCAAACCAAGTCGTGGAAGAATAAATTCAAAACGTTCTCTTGGAAGAGCTTTGGTGAAGATGTCTGCTAATTGATATTCAGACCTCACAAAATATAGTTCCACCACACATTTTTCCACTTGTTCCCTGATGAAATGATGTCGAATGTCGATATGCTTTGCTCTTGAGTGTTGAACGTTATTGCATGAGAGAGCAATAGCACTTTTATTATCACAGTACAGAGGGATTTTGTTGAATTCAAAGCCATAGTCAGATAATTGAGATCTCATCCATAAGATTTGAGCACAACAAGATGACATGGCTATGTATTCAGCTCCTGGAGAGTCCCTAGTACTAACTGGTTTGCTTTATAGCCTCATACTAACCTAGGGACTACATAGAGTGACGATCATCTGGTCTGTAGAACAAGCGACAAACGTACACACGATCTATGGTCCGATTCGGATGATTTTTCGTGGAATTTCGTCAATTTGCCCAGAAAGCCATAGAGGTTCCTTGGTAGTTATACCCTGATACCATGGGCTTCCTGTGGCCATACAGTGATTGCCGGATACGTCTACGACTAGTACGTCCAACAGTTCTATGTGCAGCTTCATGCAGACCTCCACGAGTCAAAAACCCACTATTCGAACACTCGACCAGAAGTTTCTTCGTTTACTCATGAAGATAAAGGAGATGTCTCCGACTTATGTATCGGTACAGTAGAACAACACGAGTTTAGAATACCTACTCTAGAGTTAATAGACTGATACCGAAACTTAAGTTGTTTTAGGGAGACATGACACTATTATTTTCACGATAACGAGAGAGTACGTTATTGCAAGTTGTGAGTTCTCGTTTCGTATAGCTGTAAGCTGTAGTAAAGTAGTCCCTTGTTCACCTTTTTACACACCACCTTGATATAAAACACTCCAGACTTATAGTTAATCGTCTGTAGAAGTGGTTTCGAGAAGGTTCTCTTGCAAAACTTAAATAAGAAGGTGCTGAACCAAACTTTTCGGAAGTTGGTCTTTGAGAGTTTGCAGAAGTCCTCCTTCTGCTCCTCATTTCCAGATAGAAGTAGATAGAGAACATATATAGATAAGCTTTTTGTTTTATGTTTTAATATTTTGGAAGTTTTTTTTTAAAACTTTTTAAGCTTTTTAGAAGTTTTTT